>JAURVB010012570.1:0-155668 GCA_033002965.1 Piper betle | reverse complement strand
TGTGTGCTAGGATTTCAGTTCGTGTGCTAACTCTCTGGAAGTGCCCATGCAATTCATTGCTGTTCACTGTTACTGGGGAAAATGGCTTCTCTTTCAGAAGAAAGTTAACTGTGGCCGCACATCTTTGGACGGCTGCCTGCCCTTTTATAACCTGACAATTTGGAGAAATGTAGAGAGTTTATAAACGTTTTAGCAGACAGAAAAAATATTAAGTGCAAGTTGTGAGTTCATACCTCCTCGATTCGAAGTTTAAGCTGCTCAAAACTTTTCTTTGAGAATGCTCGAAATGTGCCACCAATAGTCACAGAATCTGGAATAACGTTGAATGCACCACCACCTTGGAATTTTGCCACAGTTACTACCTGTACATTAGCAAGTCATGCCGGGAAAATCTTTGGATGCGTTAAGTAGATCAACAAGAAATACTGCCAATCCATGTGTAAAAAGAACATAACCTGGAGCTAGAATCTTCTACCATGAGAACCAATCTAATTGAAAGTATGGAATGTAACAAGAAGAGTGAACTTGATTTCTAGCTCATGATAAAAGTGAAAATGAAGCTTACAACGGAACAGATGCTTGGACAAATAAATCATCCACATCACTGACTCTTATATGCTAATAGAATACATATTTTTATCAAATCGTAGCAGCATGAATTCCACCAAATAAAATTTCAGCCATTTGAAGCATCTCTCATCAATAAGAAACGCATGGACAAAGAATTCAAAAGAAAATCTAAAACAAGTTGAGAATTCATTAATACAAGGAGTATTTACGAGTAGTTAAATTTATTAATTTTTAAAAACTAAATATTTAATAGAAATAAAATAAGTTTTAAGCAAGGGTCTGTTTGGTTTGGTATAATGGTAGTGTAAATGACATAAAAATTTAAAAATAATCAACCGTACTAAAAGTAGATAAATTTAATATACTATATGTATAAAGTAATATAACTAAATTATTTTGTATCTAAATTAAGAAATCAAGTGATAAGAAAAAGAGGAAAATTTTTCCATATATGAGAAAGCACATGATGAATCACTTGATAATAATCATGATTAATTTTGATAAAATACAAACAATTGTAACATGTATAAATTTACTCTTCAAAATATAATACATATAATAAAACTATTTTTAGTAAGGTTGACCATTTAAATTTTCATAACGTTTACATCTATTTCATTGTAATCAAACATAGCCTAAGCGATCATACAGTCTACAATATTTCAAGACAATTGAATATTTTTAATACAAAGGATTTTTTTTTACAGGAATGATAATGACCTTGAAGTTTAATGACAATTATATATGACAAATTTATGACAATTAATTTTCACATATACTAATTATTTTTTAAAAATTGAGTATAATTGCTAGTTAAATCCTTTGTTAGAATTTTTACTGATTTTTATTATCGTTGAAAGGTTCATAGAAAATAATCCTACTTAATATATAAATTTTAATATTAATTTTTTATTAGCAGCATCTACTTGGCTACTTGGCTTGAGATTTCTTATAATTTTTATTTATTAATTTTCGTAAGTAGAGGAAAGGAGTTTATAAATGACCTCATTGATGATCATAAATATGAACATTATTTGCTATTAGTATTTACTTGAGATTTTTATTTATTCATAATCTTTAATATTAATTTGAGTTACTTAAGAGAATAAATTATAGGTGAATTAATAAATGATGATTATTAATTTTTCAATATAATTGTTGTCTTTAAAATTAATTAGAAACTAACTCTATTAATAGTCTTAAATTTTAAAAACCAAATAAAGTGGTTGCCCTACCTCGAGTTTGTTCATAGAAAACAAACCTACTTAAATATATAAATATAAATATTACATCATCTACTTGGCTTGGGATTTTTATTTATTTTATAATTTTAATTTTTAGTAGCCAATTGGTTATTTTTTAATGATATGATATGGAAAAAGAACCATATTCATAATTTAGGAAGTATGAATCTTATGTAAACCTCTTTTAACTATATGTCTTCTTTTATTTCAACTTTAACCCCGGATGAGATGTAAGAGTAGACTAATCTTCACATATTAAATACTCGTATTAAATGCTCCCCTGCTTTACTAATTATAATTTAGGCTAGTCATTAATGACAGATAGTATATACTATATAATATACAATTATCAATATATATGCATGTACGCCCAAACTTTAAAAAATTATGTTAATTAAAAGTCAAATTTAAGTGATGAGGTTTTTACTCATTAATTTTTGTTAATCAATTGGTAACTTTGTCCCTTAGCATGATCAATTAATGTTAAATCATAGATATATGCATGTAATTTATAAAATATGATGAAATCGTTAATATTGTAAAGATAAGCTACATATTTTAATACAAAACTCTAAGAAAATTAATAAATATAAAAAGTTACAAATTAAAATAAAAATATCATATAAATTATCCATTGTGCTAAGCTTCAATTCGAATCTCCTACCCATTTCAAAATTCAAAAAGAAGAATAAAGATACTAAGTTCCTAAATTGATGCATATAAGCTTCCAACGAAGATGGCTTTTAACTTTTTGATCTTGGGATGTGAGGGAAAAAATTGTACTCATAAGCTGGGGAATATGAACCTTAAGTCAAAGTTTGATTCAAATCTCCTACGCATTTAAAAATCAAAGAAGAATTCAGTTAACAAATGAACAAGAAAAAATTGTTACTTTGGTTTTGTGGATCTAAATAAATTATTATAGATTATTTTTTAGAGAGAAAGACTTTGTTTTCCGATGATGGGATGACAGAAAAGAACCATAATCATAATTTGAGAAATATAAAGCTTTAAATTGAAGATTAAAATAAAATTATTATAAAAATTATCCATTAATGTTAACATCAAATTTTAATTTAAATCTCTTATTTAAATTGAAAGAACTTTACCCTGATTTTGTATATCTAGATTTTTTAAATTGATGTATATAATCTCTGAGAGTCTGCTGGCTTTTCAGATAATGAGATGTAAAAAAACCATACTCAGAATTGAAAGAGTATGAACCTTTAAATTGAAGTTAAAATAAAAATATTACAAAAAATATCCACTAATGTTAATATTAAGCTTCAATTAAAATATCCTACCCATTCAAAAATAAAAGAAGAAAGTTAATAAATTTAACGGAAAAGATTTGTTTCTTTGTTTTTGCCGATATTGAACATCTAAATTAATGAGTATAATATTCGAGACTGGAGTTGATCTTATAATAAGATGTGTGAGAAAACCATAAACATATTTGGAGAGTATGAACCTTGTTATATCCTTCTAAGTTAATAAATTAAATAAAAAAGATTTGTTAGTTCCCTTTCGTCGATATAAATGTTCTAAACTGATGTCCATAATCTTCTAAAGAGGAAGACTTAGAATTTTTCAATAATGAGATGAGATATGTGAGAAGAGCAACGTAAATATTTAGAATGTATGAACCATTTTATAGGCCTCTTCTGATTATATATCTTCTCTTATATCAGGTTTAACCCTAAATTATAAATAAATGCAAAAACTTAATTAGAAATAAGTACAGAGGTTTCTTCACATGCACATGTTTAAGGCTTGTATAATGCATATAACCTATGTGTATATAAAAATTATGTGGATTAATTAAAAAGTCATTTTAAGTAAGGAGGGCCCAACAACTAAATGAGACCTCTTTTAACAACCAATAGTATTGTCATTTGCTTGCTTCTCATTGAAAGTTGTAAATTGTAAAAGTGGTTATGCTAATGTGTTTAAGGCTTGTAATAATGCTCATAACCCATATACATACATCCAAACTACATTCCTATAATAAAACTCACATGAATTAAATATGAGACTATTCTAATAACAGCCGATTATAGCTTGTCATTTGCTGAGCTTTTATCGAAAGTTGTAAAAGTTGGAAGGTGAATAAGTTTTGTATATATAATAAAACTTATGTGGATTAATTAAAAGTCATTTTAGGCAAGGAGGGCCCAATAACTAAATGGGACCCCATTTAACAAGCATTAGTATTGTGCCATTTGCTTGATTGCCTGATTCTCATTGAAAGTTGTAAATTGTAATAGTGGTTCTGCTATTATATAATAATAATAAGATAGATGGAAATTATGGTGGCACCCGGAAGATTACCAAAGAAATGTCAATATTCGACCAAAAAAAATATAAATATGCAAATCAATATTTTCGAGATGATGATTCCAGTGGGAAATGCAAAGATACTATGTCAATCCCCCTGATAAAAAATGTATGGGGCTGAGAATAAATTGAGAAGCAAAAACATACCTGTGAGTCCAATGGATCAGCTTCACGTGAAATAATATGTTGCAAGCTCACAACCACGTTTGAAGCTGCTACTATTGGATCGATAGTATACTGTGGAAGAGCAGCATGACCACCTTTCCCACTAATTACTGCTTCAAAAAAGCCAGTCCCAGCCATTATTGGACCTGCTCTAGATGCCACAGAACCAATGGAAATGTCAGTAGAGACGTGCAGGCCAAAGATGGCCTCAACATTATGCAATACTCCAGCTTCTATCATCTTTTCTGCTCCACCTCCTCCTTCTTCAGCAGGTTGGAAGATAAGCATTACAGTTCCCTGAAGTAGATCATTTTTAAGGTATCTGAATTTATACAGAAAGCAACAAATCGAGGTTAAGCTGCTTGATAGTAAGAAGTTTAGCAGTCAACTGTTCTGGGGACATCACTTAAACAAAGAACTCATGGAGAACTAAAATATAAATTTAGTACATTGATGATCTGCACTTGCTAAAAAAACTTCACCCATTTGACATTTTTTACCACATTTTCAAGAGTATGCAATCTTCTGGGCTGCTAACGGAAGATTGCTAGAATGGACTTCTTTCCTCACTTAATTTTCCCTACAGAAGTTTTCACTATTCATAAAAGCTGTGCCTTCCAAATTTCCAGATAAGTTATGCCTAATCTGCCAACAAACTTCTGGGTCAATGTAAGCTAGAGAGAGATGTAACATTGCTTAAAATACACCAATGACATTTGAAAGGGTCTTGACACTATCTACACTAAAATAAACTCAGATTTGAATTTGACACTCTACCCATGCTTCTAGATTAACACATAATTAGTTACCATACAAGCTCTCAGATTAGACATCCTGGGTTAAAAATCAACAAAATTTGAAAATGAAAACTAGGACTCTGATTGAGATTGGCATTACCATCTTTTGTTAGAGAAATGGAATTTGGTTACTTGTCAAATGATTTTTAATTCCTTAAAAAGGGAATCACATGTTGCTATTCGGGATGATTAGCACTGAATGTGTATTTAATGTTAATCAAATGTTTGTGGTAATAGGAGGGTAGATTGGATTAATTGATATTAGTGAGTAATGGTGGTATAACACTATTTACAGAGGTTCCTATCGGCATTCAGAGGTGTTCTCCCAGATAGTAATTCCACAGAAAATCATATTTGGAGCCCTGAAGAAAAAACATATTTGGAGGCTGAAAAATTGAACCCAGCTTTTATGGTCCTCTTATTAACGTTTTGTTTTGATATGCTGATTTGCATTTAGCTCTTGGTTGGGAACTTGCAATTTTCGAGGCAGTTTGTGGTTGGTACAGTGGCATGTGCATATGCTACTGGTTCTCTTTCTAATTGTAAGGTTTGTTTTTGAGAATATGATGACAGATGAGCTGATGAACTGCTCATTTGTATTATTGAAAGCAATTCTTTCTTGCCTATGGTACGGAGTTCACCCATAATCTATTCACAGAAGTACTTTACAAGCATCTGAATTATGACAGCTTTAGACAATGTTCGACAACTTACAGCTAATCAGATTTGTATGTTTTGATTGCCAAAACTTTTTCTATCTTAACAGCAGCAGATTATACATATTGATTACCAAGAAAGCATTTTTCTGTGAATCATCACTAATTTTTTGAATCAGGCTTAAAGTGCATTTTCAACCTCTAACCATAAAATACGAGCAAGAAACAAAGAATTGGGAAGATGTAAGGGTCACAAAGCTGTTAAAAAGCTAGTTCAAGATCAACAAACCGGCAGTTCACTGCGGTGCTCTTGAAGAATCTTTGCTGCTCCAAGCAAAATAGCAACATGGGCATCATGCCCGCAAGCATGCATCTTGCCAGGGATCTTACTCTTGTGCGTCCACTCCACACTTTCCTGCAAAAGACCCACCACCAATCACCACTCTCCCAACTCAAAACAGAGATAAAGCTCCAATCTTTGAAGCAAAACTAAAGTACCTGCAACGAAAGAGCATCCAAATCCGCCCTCAACGCAACAAACGGCGGCTTGCCGGTGCCGACATAGCCAACCACACCGGTAACGGCAACGGGGTGGGTGTAAGGTATGCCCATGCGGTCCAGCTCCTCCCTTATGACCCTGCTGGTCTCAAACTCCTCAAATCCAAGCTCTGGGTGTTCATGGATCCTCCTCCTAATGCCCACCATCCAATCCAACACCTCTGGCCTCTTGGCATAGCCAAGGAAATCAACCGAGCAAGAACAAGGTTCAACCAGCACAACAACAACAACAACAGATATGAGCATGAACCTTGGAAGAATATGCATGGTGTGCCTGCTCATCTGAAGAAACCAGAGCAGGTAGGTGAATGCTACTCGAAGCATGTGAGCTTGTGGAGGAAGAAGTAACAGATTTTGTACTCAGCTGAGAGGTAGGATTAGCATGCAAAAGTAATAGTATACTATTCATTGTATCTATGTATGGTGTGCACTGTGTACAAGAATCAAATATGTTATAATTATGCAAATTATATGATGTCAGTCTCTAATTAGCAACACTATTAGGTAGAATCACATGTAACCATGCTGTACATGAACAAATTACTCAATTTATGTGGGCATTATTTTAGAGCTAAATGTAATCATGTTATGCATGGTGCAATTTTACGCTATTAGTGAAGAATTTTGGAGGGGTGTTCATTGGGAGTTGAGTGTACTTCTAGATTTCTAGGCTTCAGGCTAAGTTCTGTTCTCTTCAATGTCTTTGACTTTTTCAGTTCAAGTAGGGATTTGTCGAAATTGGTTCCACTTTAAATCTTACCATTTACCAATTTTTATTGTATTTTTTTCCTTAAATTTTAAGAAAAAAGATATCTTAATTTATCCTAATGTTGTATATGGAATAAGGTAATCATGCACCATTTATCTTTATGCCCTTACTTTCGTATGTAAAATGAATACACAATGCACTATTTTATTATTTTAATTATTTTTATGGAAGGAATTTTATATAATATTTAAAGTCTATTTTTCATATAGCTTAGGTCACTCGTTGGACATCGACTTTAACTTTCTATTAAATTTATTTTTTAAGTTGAACATCTAGCCTAAACGTGCTCAATCGACCCATGAATAATTTTACATACGAACATGATTATAATTTATATGTAATTTACAGACATGCTTAATTCTTAAAAACTACGTGATCATATATGTAATTTATGAGCATACTTAATTAAAAAAACTATCTCTGTATTTTCACGATGGGAATGTTACTTCCACGTTTGATTCATCACGAAAATGAAAGTAGAATGTTTACATTGGATGCCCTTCTCATGGGATAAAAAAATAGGACAAAATTTTTCGTTGAATCAAAAAGTGGGATAAAATTTTGTCATACAATCTTTTTTATAACCTTTTAGCCCCTTCGATGATTTGTAAAATGTTTCATCCTTCTTTCTTAAAAGCTTAATGACATGAAGTCATGTGCCCATGCCTGTGATGCGACAATCTCTGCAATTAAACCTGATAAAAAAGAAAAGTTTGGTGGTCATGGCGGCCCAGTAGTACGAAAGATGATCCCATCTAACCAACCCAGAAGGAACAAACAACATGTGCACAAATCTAGACGACGAGAATGACGAGACCATAGATATTTGTAAATCTCTTCTTTCATTGCATTGTTAAAGTCATTGAGGCCATGAGCATATATGATCACTCGTAGAAGCGGTAGTCTTACTGTTACATGCTATTACTTTGGCATGCTAATCCTCTTGCTGACCTCTTGCTGTCTATGGTTGAACGTCATATATTGACAAAAGAATCTGAAAAGCGAATTGGGTTGCAATCAAAGAGAACTCCAATTGGAAATAATCTTCCTTCCAAGATAGATTATTGTGTTCAGGTCTCGATTTGTACAAGCAAAGAAGCATGACAGCAAAAATTTTGGGTGGGCTGTGATATCCTATGAAGTTGAATTTGAGGAGTCGTGCAAAAAAGAAGAATGCGCACCAAAAACCCAACAGTTCAAGCTTGTGCCTTTGGGTTTGAAGTTGTGTTTCCTCCATATCCAAGAACCTTGGGTGCCAGCTCTAACAGAGGTTGCAAAGCACTTGGAGCAAACTTTCTAGCAAAGAGAAAACAGATTGTTGTATTTTGGTCATTGTATGAGCAATGCTGGCCCTTGATGAGTCTTGTTAGGAATGCTTCAGTAATGTCAGTTCCACCAAAAGTAGCAGGATGAGACCCGCCCCTCGACCAGTCGACCGATGTAATGCTCCTGTTAGCCAATTGCCGGGGCACTTCTATAGAGAGCATTGTCGGAAAATAGTGCTCATCAACGTAGCAGGCAGGCCTGCAGAAAGCTTCAAATTTTGGATAGTATTTAGCGTCTGAAACCATGTAAACAGCGAGCTTGCGACTAACAGCAAACCACTGGGAACCTTTACGCCAATCCGTAATGTTAACTTCTGGAGCCATGTGCCAATTGTACCGACCTCTTCCGAAGGGTCCAGGATCATCAAATACACCAACAAATTCATGTCGTGACTTCATTAAGTAATTGTACACAACATCGAAGTTTAACAAAGGGATGCACGATTCAGATAGAAGCACAAACCATTCATTTGAGATGTCAAGCAATGCATTTGCCATAAGCCGTCTCTCAGCATCGCACATACTCATTCGACCCCATTCTGACACCTGAGGAAGAAACATCATTAAGATGAGCAGTGAATCAAGTGAAAGAGTTAACTCTTCGAAATAGAGAAGAATTTATATGTCGCAACAAATTCACCATACTCTTCAAAAACAAAACTCTCACACACACAAAAAACCTAGTGCGTACATTCAAAAACACTGTCAAAAGAAGTAATGCACCCATTGCAAACGATTATAATAACAATGAGAACAATAAATCCTCATATAAACTAAAAAAAGTAAGAGTAAGGATGACCGAGATGATAGTCATAATACACCTATCATTTGCTGGAAAGGATGAAACCAATCTAAAATGATAACAGAACAAAATACAGTATACCTAGAGTTTCATATCTGAATAAGCATCACCTTAATTTTTACATGGACCAAATGTAATGCTTTTCAGAAAAACAGATAGATGTTTAAGCTCTTGACATTCCCATCTGAAGCTCTAATTTCAACTGATCCAATTTCTAGTGGAACAAATAAGGCAGTAAAAATTCTGAGAGGTTCCAAACAAGTTAACTGATAAAGCCATTTTGGTAGCTATCAGCTATTCACATTTCCAAGTAGCACATTTTATTGTTGAAATCTTTCAAACAAATCGAGAGTTACATACAAGCCATTGGTGCAAATGGTTGTATAACCAATACCAAAACTGTTTCCAAACAGAGTATAAGGCTGATGTAGAGCTTCACATAAACACAAAAGATTCACGTCTCTGCTGAAAT
This sequence comes from Piper betle, assembly GCA_033002965.1. Taxonomy (NCBI): domain Eukaryota; kingdom Viridiplantae; phylum Streptophyta; class Magnoliopsida; order Piperales; family Piperaceae; genus Piper; species Piper betle. Next base: position 145,973 of record JAURVB010012570.1, on the reverse strand, counting down.
TGCTAAAAGAAAGCAAGATGTTATAATGTGAACAATATAAGTTGTTCCATATTTTTGAAAAAAAATCCAAAAAAACAACAGACTCTCGGTTTATAGTTTTAAGCTACACAAACAGTCATGCCCATCACTAATGATAACGGAAACAAATACTTTCCAAAGTTTTAGACTCAATGCAAAGAAGAATTTGTAGTCATGAAGTTGATTTATCTACACGAGTGTGAAGCAAGGCCTCGCACATCAAGTTGCAACTATCAGAAAACACCATCATTTGTCCTTAAAATGGATGAGTTGTTCATCTATCAAACCAGCAGCAAAGAATTTTCTGCACATAACCATTTCAGTTACACCTCATTCCCAAAAAAGTCATGCACGAAATTCTTAAAATCCCTTGTTCTTGTTCTGTGCAAAATTGAGTTAAATATGAACTAAACATGCTTAGAGGAACTGATCTCCAAACTCAACACAAACGTACATGTTCGATTCATTCTTTGCAACCAGAACAGAGTGTCACAACATCTCCAGAAAATTATCAAATGCAATTGTTTGAGGGCAATGAAATACGTACAGGTTTCATAGCCATTTCTAACACGACAGAGAGCAGGTCTGACTACTGATTGTAGACAACAGAACTCCATCACAGCAAAACTACTGAAGGAAATCATTGTTAACCAAAAAGGGTTTTCTTTTCCCCATCTTATCCACTCCATACTACTTGGTCGTAAAATCTATAAAGATAAGGGTCAGAATTAAAGATGTTCCTTCTTTAGAGGGATATCGTTGTACAAATTAATCATTACTGGGTCAACAACAAAGGCTAAGCCATGTGCAGAGAATGTAGAACAAAAAAAATGATTGGATAGTATAGAGTTAATAAAAAATCTTTTAATCCACGATCCCATCTAAAGTTGGGAACAACATTTAGAATGAGGTAATGAATCTACCATTCAGATCTCATCAAATGTCTAAAACAAAAACTTGTGAGAAAAGCAGCCAAATGAAAAAATAAGGGCATTTTTGTAGAAGACAACAAAAGGAAGTATCCACCATCAAGGCTATCATCAATCTATGAAATAATTTGATATGAATATAAAGAGTAAGAACATCCTAGGACAATGTACTACAGAAAACATTTGGGACATCCAATTACATGATAAAAAATGACAATCAGCAAGATGACCAGAGATCATACACAAATTATTGGTCAGACCAAATTCTTACATCAAATCGTTGATAGTGAAGAAAGCCTCGACAGTTCAAAAACCACAAAATTTTGGTTGAAAAAGCAGCATAAAGAAGACATTTCAGAACGAAAGGCTTTTGAGAAAATTAAACAAATCGTACCTTGCTAGGAATTTGTCTTCCATAAAAAATACATTTTCGCGGATAGTTAGGCTCATATGTTGGGAGAGAGTGAATATAGACGGTGAAGAACTTCTCATGGCCGTTAAGAAATAGTTCCCAAAGGGGGTGAAGTGGTATTGGCCCCTTTGTCAAGAACATCAAGGCAATCTTGGGAACTCTATTGAAGGGATACTTCTTCACACGAGAAACAAAAGATGCCCTCCAAAACAGCTCCTCGTCGGTCATTGAATGCATCAAATTTGATGGAGGTTTAATCCAGTGTTTGAGGCTGTTAGGTTCCTCGCGGAAGGGATTTCTGATGGACATGGGGATCACCTCTCTTGCTTGGAAAAGTCTGGGGCTCATATACAAACCTACTGCACAAAGTAAAACAGCCACAGCAAAGAGGAGAAGCAAGATCTTGAAAATCGTCAGAGGGAAGGCCCGAAGTAAGGACCTAACATATAATGGCTCCTTCCCTTCTTCAGAAACCCTGGTGGGAAGCATTCTGTTCGACTTGGAGAGATATATATATATATATATATATATATATATGCAGATCACCTTCACTCAGTTCTGCTGACGTACTAAGTCTACAACTATATGATGTGGTGGTAATCTTCCATCCAAGTAGAGATTTTTCCCAAGTTCGATTCTATATCACCCAATACGCCAGACATATTCGTTCATTGACTGCAAGCTTTCCCTTTGAACAAGAGCAGTGCAAGGTTCCCATGCAAAAAGAGAGAAGAAATCAGTGTGTGCTACTGCTACAACCATATGTTTACTGATCACAGAGACATCCCTGCTTCAAACCCAGAAACCTCCAATACATCATGATCCTTCTCTTCTTCAATCAAGCAATTCAACAAACAAACAAAAAAAACCAAATACGCAGAAACAATAACAATCTCTACAACATGCAAGCATTAAACTTCATATGCTTTTTTTGCCAGTGACTAATTGTCAGTGTCATCAATTCCAACGATCAACATCCATAACCAACCATCCCCACAAAAGTAAGCAGGAATTTAAAGTCCACAATAACAAAGCAGGTTGAATTGTCAAACAAATACTTGACGACAATATCAATGGTTGGTCCCCTTTTTCTCACCTCCAAACAGCCAAAGTGGGAAGACCCAAGACGCCGTCGTCGTCCATCAAACGCAAGAGGCAAGCAAATGGGATGATACGAAAAGGGTATAGAGTTGGAGTAAAGAAAGCAAAGAGGTGCAACAGGGGATTGGGAAAGGGCGGAGGTCGGTCAAGGACTCAAGTAAAGACTCAACAAGAAGGAAGGGAGATCATGGACGGCTTTGTACAACCGCTTGTGTATACTTTTGGAAAGATCATGTGGGGGAATGAGTTTGGGCCAGAATCTTGGAGTTTGAGTTGTGGAATCCAAACTGGCAGGAATGAAAGATCATGAATGTGCATAGATACGGAAGCTTCCCTTGTTGACATGCAATTTTCATCCAACTTTTTTTTAATTAATAAATTATGAAATAATAGAATTTTCAATTATGTTATATATAATCTAATTTTAAGAATTTAATTTTGAGGGCGCTTCCCGCGCCAGAGGCAGGGAAGCGCATCTACACCACCTTTTATTCTGGGTCGTCCGATTACAAGGATGGCCCGAGATTTATTAATTTTTTTAAATAATTTTAATTTGATCTGGACCATCCGATTAGAAGGATGGTCCAGATGATATGGAGGGGCGGAGGCGGAGCGCCGCCGCTGTGGCAGGGGAGGGAGGGTGCCCAGATCTGGCCGCTGCCAGATGCGGGCGGGCTGTGGGCGGGCAGCCGTGGCCAGATCTGGCCGTCGCTCGGCCGTATCTGGTCGGGGGGACGGCCAGGTCCAGCCTGTCGCGGCCGAATCTGGCCGGCGGCGGCCCCGACAGGAAAAAAATTTTGTGCCTCCACAACTGGGCGGTGGCGTCCGCGGCGGGGGAGCGAGGAGGAGGGAGGGGGAGGAAGCGCGTCCCTCCCCCTCGCAAAGGGTTGGCAGGGGGGGTGGCGGGCGAGGCGACGGGACGACTGGGTCGATGGGGAGCGGGGCGGACGGGCGTCCGCGACTGGGTGGCGGTGTCTGCGACTGGGCGGTGGCATCCGTGGCGGGGAGCGAGGAGGAGGGAGGGGGAGGAAGAGCCCGCCTGGTCCTGCCCGCCCTCGCCACGCCCCGCCACCCCCCGCCCACCTCCCACCTCGCCGCCAACCACTCTCCTCCGCCCCCCCATGCCGCCCTCGCCCTGCCTCGCCCAACCCTCGTCCGCCCGGCCATGGCCGGATCCCAGCCCCTGGTGAAGGAGGGGGCGATGGAAAAAAAATTTTCATTAAATTTGGGCCGTCCGATCATAAGGACGGCCCAGATTGTCCTAGTGCAGGTAAGGGTTTCACCTCTTGTGCAGGAAACCTTACCCTTTAATTTTTAATTATATTATATTATATTATATATAATTTAATTTTAAAAACACACAAAAATAATAAATATTGGCAATCCTTCCCATCCTTATCTATTTGTCAACATTGTGGCAGTTTAAATGGGTTTAATGCCGCTTTGAAAGAATATTATGTAAGAATAAATTAATTTTTGGGTGTTATGTCATTGTAAAAATTATCAAATAGGAATTATTATAGTAGTCTTTTTTTATTTTTAATTTATAATATATATATATATATATATATATATTTATATTTATGGAAGGGTGTATTATTGTTCAGTAAAGGTACGTACCCTTTAGAATGCCTGTGACCCTTAATAAATAGAGTTGCATTTTTTCAAAACACAACCATTAGTAATATATAATTTTAAACACTTAATAAATAAGAGTCTCTAAACAAGGGAGGGGATTTACTATAACATTACAAGAACATGTTATAGCAATTTTCTTATTGACTTAAATTATTCTGATTAATAGAATGTGAAAAATATAACCGTAACAAACAGTTTAAGTCCACTAATTATAATGATTTGAACTAATAAAAAAGCTGTAAGTTTATTATATCACTTGTTACAACAAATGGGTTCCCTCTAAAAAATGCATGTAAGATTGTAATCTTCAATAGTTTAATCATTCAATTACAATGAGTAGGCAAGAACAATATTACTTTTTAAAAATAACATAAACAATAATGCCGGAATATCACAATCCTAGCCGAAGCAAAGTTAAATTAACTGTTTTTTTACCAATACACAAATAATTTATAAATCAAAGATAAGTTTCTTAAGAAAAATAAAAAGAAATAGACATGCTCTAAATAATTTGATTAGCATATATTTAAATAAACAGATAATATGTTATGGGATGATCTCATGAGTTGACCCAACATTGTTTGCTTGTTAATTGTTATTCCTTCATTCATGAAATATGGTAATTACTAATTTAATGCAAACAACTTAGGTGACGTGACATTTATTGGGGGTGTTTGCCCAGTGGCTCTCACAACTGCAATTTTGTTCATGGCGTTGACTTAGATTAGTTGGCACCATACGCGTAGAATTAGGAGTTTGTACACTAAAGCGATGGCGTATTCTTGGGAATAGAAAGTCCCTCTCCACATGTTATGACTTATTACATTTCATTTTTTGTTTTTTTAAAAATCTTTGACGTAGATTAATATTAGCACTGGGCACATGATCCAAAACCTCATCTCTTTTATCAAAGAGCTCTTTGTAACAAAATTAGCGGTTTATTCTATAATTTTAAATATACTACCAGCTATCATACTAAATTTATAATTAGTACATATTATATATTTATGTAAAATTGTGGCAAACGTTTGACCTTTTGTACAAACTCGAAAAATAAAAATTAGGATTCCTGCCTTATTTGTTAAGGGTTTATACGATATAAGTATTAGAGTTCAATGTTACACCAAAGTTTATTTATCATTAAAATATTATAATTAAATTAATAACTAATTATTAAATTTACAAAGAAAAATAGTACAAATTCAACTTTTAATTTATAAGCATTTTGAGGTACAAAAGTTTATAAAGAAATCCTCAATTACAAAGATCTTTCCTTCACTCTATTATAGTACGTGGTTTTAAGTTTCAATTCTGTCATTTGACAATAGTTATAATTTAGCAAGTATACTTATTTAAAAGAATATTTATTTCATATAATGCACGTTGTGTGTACTAACTCGATATAAATATTCTCTTTAAGAAGATAGACTTTAACAATATTCAAGTAAGTATAAAAGAACTGTTAGATCAAATCGAGCTAGTCAAGTCAAAATTAATTAACTAATTGAATCAATAGCCTTAAATCAATAATTTCACTCAATAAGGCAAAACAAGTTTGCAATTCAACTGGGCCAAATGAACAATCTAGTTAAATCAAGTCAGCTGAGTATATGGACTTAACTAGATTAAACTAGCAAGAGGACTAAACCAATCCATAGAGCACTTGGACTCAACAAGGCTAAGTTAGTAAGGGGGCTAAACCAAGTTAGGTGAGTGCATGGACCCAACTAGACTAGGTTAGCCTTTTAACTTAACTATCTTAAAAAATATACTGATGATTTAGTAAATAGAGTTTATTTGAGTTTTTTTCCAAAGTCTATTAATTTTTTACTTGACCTCTCGAAAAGCCTCCAATTTATGAGTGAAAAGTGCGAATGAAAAACTATATTTATAGAGGACAAGATAAGTGACTAATTAATAGGAATATCAAAGAATATTATTTTATACTTGACATCTCTACGTGCCAATTCAACTTTTTGAAAGATTTTCAGTTATATTTGAGATTTTATTTTGATTTTATCTAAAATTTATAAAAAAATTTCAAACAAATTATATTGGTTGTGTTCAATGATAAATCTATAAATAAATGGAGTTATCCAAGATTGCTCCAACGTCCGCCCATATTTCTACCTTTTGCCATTTAAGACTTCATCCTTTTAAGTTTGACTAATATATGTTATCTCTCCAAAGCTTTATAATATTTAAAATAACTATCATATGTCATTCTTTTATAAATCACCAATTGAAGATTTATTCGATACAATTGATTTTATTTTGCCTTGACATCATTTTTAAGTTGAACCGTGATCGCACAATATATTCAATTAAATTGGATCAAACCAACTTCAATATTATAAATTGAATAAAACACTTTATTAGACATTAAAAATTAAATAAGGGATAAAATGCTATAATTTATAAATAAAGTTAAACTTTGTGAAAATTTCGAATAAAAAAATGAGTATGAATTAAATTCCTGAATCTACCTAACTTGTATAAAATTTTTAGATGGTATGTGGTATATTCCAAAGAGGATGAGACTCTATGATATGTTATTTAAAATTATGATTTATTCATTTGTTATTTTGTCAATTTGGTCATCTAAATAAAGGGTTGCTAGAACTCAAAAGAAGAAACAAAGAGTTAAAAACTTCAAGCTAGCTTTACCTTAATTAAGAAGTACGTTTAGCATTGTTTTTTATATATATATACAAAAAAGAAAATATCGCCTTAAACTAAACCAGCTCATTTCGAGCCAACGTATTTATATTGTTTTCAATTTTGAAGGGAGCCAACTAGAGTGGGCTTTGGTTTATAGCTATTATGAGATATAAATGGGCCAACTTAAGCCTCAATGCCCACAAAACTAAGGCAATCTCTTCTGTAATTAATAATTAAATTAGGGATTTTCATAAAACAAATGAATTACGTTAAATTTATACCAGGAAACCAGGTCTATATTCAAATTTATTCAGAGATAAAAATGACTGGAATCTTATGCCATACTGGCCAATTAAGAAAATCGAATAACCGAAACACTTCAAAAAAAAAACTATTCTCCGCATTTTAATAAAATTAAAATACACTATAAAATTGTAAAAAAAGTAAGGTAACGAAAAATAAAGTGCAAAAAACCTGGTGGTAAAAAGTTTCTCCGTGGCTTTAAGGTCCGAGAAAAGTAAGAAAACTAATGCATAATTATATACAAATATAGAGGTAAAATTAGATAGGATTATTGTAGTGAAATTTAACATAAATTCATCCAAGACCTACGTCAAATGAATGAAAATTTAAATATATATCAATGGTCAACGGTGTGTGCTCATTAGATACCATTATTAGAATTAGATACAATCCTTTGATAAACACCATTGAACCATATGCTCTAAATTCTAAATACTAAAGCCTCGCCTGGTAAAATAAATTTATAATTTCATCATAGGCAAAGACCATAGAGACACTTATTATATGTGCGAGTGATTTCAAATTAAATATCTACTAATTATCTTGCCCATGCTCTTCAGATCAAACGTGGTAATTCACCGGGAAACAGAGACTGTCCATGAACAAATAATTGAGGGATTGAAATAATTGACGGATACCAATCTGTCCGATTGAGAAAAATGGCCTCTTGTTGCCATGTTCAGAGGTTTATAATTGCGTGTAACATAGTTTCTTGCACCACTTTAATTATAAGCTTTCCATCGAAAAATTATCTACAAAAAAAATGTAAAATTTTAATTAACAATAAAATTAAGATTTTACTAACTAACAATAAAATTAAAATTTGAAGTCACAAATTTAAATTTTTAATAAATAATTAATCTCTAAAAATAATAGTAAATCTTCTGACTACTAATAAAAGTAAGATTCAACCAAATATTGAGTCTATTAAATCCTAAAATTAATTTTTTTATAAATAATATTTTTTTCGTATTCACTAGATTTTAAAATATATGCTATATGTACAAAAATATATAACCAATAACAACAAATTTTTATTCTTTATACAAATATTTAATAAAAAATTTTATCTTAATATTTTTTGCACAAGATTTGTACTTATTATATAGATAATATTTATCCAATTACGTGGATGATTTATATGCCTCAGAGAAAAAATTACCGTGGTTCTAAAATAAGAATGAGAGGTTAAGAATAGTAAGTGAGGATTTTAAGAGCTTAAAATGAAAAACTAAAAATAATTAGACAAAGAGTTTTATAAAAAGACCACCTTATCGTAACAAAGGAAGGGGGTTTGTACGTTAAAAGAAAAAAACTTTTACAAAGAAAAAAATAAAAATAAAAAAAATAAGATAGAAGAGAAAATGGAGGAGCACCTCCCACGAGATGACCCTCGCCAATACCCGACCACTACCCCAATAATGATTGCCGTGAAGCTTGCCGTGAGAAGAGCCCAAGGTCCGGTGAGAAGATCCCAAGGCCCGGTGTTGGAATTTGCCATCGTTGGAACAAGAGTGTTAGAGTCCAACGTCTTGCCTTACTGGTCGCTACTGCACCTCGCCTTCTTGTCACTTCTCTTCGCCTCCGTATTGCTTCCTGCCATCACTACGCCAAGGAGAGAGCCGGAGCCGACTAACCACTGCTACCACTCTGCCTTGCCTTGTAGCTGCGAAGGCTTGCCAGAGTTTGGAAATTGCCATTCTACTGCACACCAAGGAGGTCTTTGGAGTATTGTTGCACTATCAAGTTCGTGTTGTGGAGAGGAGTTACAGCTGAGGAGTCTTGCCTTGAAGAAATTGGCTTTCAAATGTCGCACCTTGGTGACGCCGAGGAGTCACTGCCCATCGTGTACTGCTGGATTAAGTTTCCGCTGTCGCCGGAAAAAGTCAGGAAGTGGCTGATTGGACAGGGGAGAAAACAGGAGAAAGCGGCAGCAAATAGTGGATTTTGCGGATTTTTTCCAACCAGCGCCGGTCGTTCCCGGCCACAAAGTGGTGTCCAAAGTGAAGCCAACGAAGCAATAGTCAAGTCTGGTTGGAGTGCAGCCTGATTCAGTTGCCGCCATCGCTAGAAAAGGAAACCACACGCTGGCGGTGTTACTGCTAAGAAACGGAGAGGAAGAAGAAACGTAAGGAGGGTGGGTGAAGTTAGGAGTTGTCAGACCAGGTTAAGCTATGGTCATGTCCATATTAAGCACACCCGCTTTGGCAGCCGATCAAGTCCGACTTTGCTAATCACTATCTCGAAGAATTGCCGTTAACATTGTCCGGTTTAGATCCACAATTATATCTAGTTAGCCTACGAATTGATTAGCCCATGATAAACCCGGATCCGCAACCACGTATGTAACCCATTGATAACCCAAATTTGAATTAGTACACCAAATTGGAACATTGCTGTGTACTCCACTGATTTGGTTCAGCATTATTTTTAACTTTAACGAGACTGATATAGCGGTGAATTCTTTTAAAAGTACTACAAATAGAAGTTTTTAAGCGTTTAAAAGATAAATCATATATAGAGTCGATTAAAGTGGCAAAATTCTACTATGACGTATAATTTGTAAAAAAATTAAAAATTAGTGGATTGTGAATATTAATTTCATTGTGGACTCACTTAAGGATTCAAATTGAATCTTAAAAACTACAGAAGATTTCTTACATGTTATTATTTTTGTACTTGCGGCATTTTCTATTTCTATCGCATTACCTCTTTGCGCGGCAAAAACGCCTCAGTCCCAACGAATTTTCAAACCCGGATCGGAAAAGACACGGTCTGTTCGGATTGGAAAAAGTGCAGTCCGCCCGGGTGGACAATCCCGCACCCGAACAATTTTTTCTATAAATTAATTTATACTATACCCGCGCATTGCCCCTAGCCTTGCTAGTGAATTCAGAAAAAGAGAGCCGACCAAAAGCATATTGCTTATCATACATATGATTCAAAGTGGTATTCATCAAACCATCTTTCTAAAATTTTCATCATTTGCGCTTAAGAGGTACAAGAATTGTCCAAAAGCAGTTTTCCTAATGTTCATCAACATGGAAAGTACAGCTACTCAAGTCTTTTCGCCTGGCTTACCATTTTCTTGACGAAACACAGGGAAAAGAAAAGCTGTTGTTCCAAATCCAATCTTCCATGCGATCAGCTGTATCCCCAGTACAGATTAAAGCTGGTCTTGGGCAACCCAGCTGTGTACAATCTATCATCTTTATTCTGTTCCAGATGCTCTGATGTACATCTCTTAAGTGCTGGTGCAGAAAATGGACAGAACATATGTTTTTTCATGGTTTTCTTGGCCATTCTTCCTTTGCTGCTTTTGTCTTTGGATCAGCTTTAGGCTACCTTAGATAGTTGGAATGGTCTCTGCAAAAGTTGTTCCCCTTGCCGCTTGTTACTTTGAAAATTTGAAGAAGGGAGCCACTCAAACCAGCAACGAACAACTCTAGTATACACTGGATCTTTCCAAATGCCGAAAGCTTCTTCCAATAGTAACTTTAAATGGGCAGTTTTTTGTCGGCCTCAACTCTCTTATTTTGCAGTTAATGACACCATTTGCTCACAACCGAGATAAACAACCCTCATAAAAATTGTTATTCCCTGCGACTCACACAAGTAATCGAATATATATAACGTATACTAATTGTAGAACTGTTCAACAAGGAGCAGTTTCAATCTGTGAAATCTTAGATATGTTAAATTGCTCATCTCAAATGTTTTATCAATTCGACCGGACCTCAATAATATAATTCGAATCCTCATAAGTCATGATTAAGGACTGAAAACTTAGTACGGGAACTACTTGGTCATTTCTTATCTCCCCGGGCCTTCTATGCATTCTCTAGGAAGTGTTGAGTATAGATTTAATAATCACAGTTATCAACATTCTTATTCAATTATAAAACTAAAGACCTCAATTAATTGTTTTATGATTAATCCATGGTCGTTAGTTTTTTTGACTTTGATCCCCTCAAAAGATATCCATTGTCACCCTGTACAGAAGGCAAGAAATGATAAACTAAGACTCTCACTCTCTCTACTTTTTTTTAAAAAAGTCGTGGAACTTCTGATTTGATTATTTGAAGACGCTACCACAAGGCATAGACTTAATAGTCGTACTTATCAGCATTCGTATTCAATTATAAAGCTAAAGACCCAAATTAATTGTTTTATGATTAATCCATGGTCGTTAGTTGTTTAGACTTTTATCCACTCAAAAGATTTCCATTGTCTCCCTCTACAGAGGGCAAGAAATGATAAACTAAGACTCACTCTATTTACTTTTTTTAAAAAACAACTTGTGGAACTTCTGATTTGATTATTTGAAGACGCTACCACAAGATACAGGGGGTAGCAATGCCAATGCATTCTTGACATACACCTTATAAAGACACATAGAAGGCCTGAGACCAAGAGTTAGCTCAAACTCAAGTTTGATGAATTCTATTTCTCTAGCCATAAACCCAGTACATGCAGGTTAGCCTACCATGAAGAGCCCAATCCCCTTCTCAAACTCCATGAAAGCCAAGGAACAAATCAAATCCCCTGTTCTTGCACAACTCTGCCATGTTTTGGGACTCCTCTACAGAGCCAAGTACCTCATCAATGGTCTTTTAGAGAAGAAGAAGCGCCTCTACCGCCGGTACAAGGGGCACAAAAGCAAAAAGATGTACACCTCAATTCGCCTGCACTACAACTGGTGTAGCTCCTCCCATGTCATGCCCATGCCCGACCCAGTTCCCATGTACTATGATTCTGCATGGAACTCAGTCGTGCCCATTCATAATGTCGACGGCGACGACCCGCCGCCGGCAGGCTGCCCGCAGTGGCTGGAAGAGAAGAAGAAGGTGAATCCAACGTATGATGATGGAGAGGGTGATGAGATCAACCGGCTGGCCGAGGCTTTCATAGCTCATTGCCATGAGAAATTCAGACTTGAGAAGCAGGAATCCTATAGACTGTACCAAGAAATGCTGGCCAGGGGATTGTAGATCATGTTTTTAAGCTGTTTGGTAAATTATATAGGTTGATTGTATGATCTCATGTTATTCTAGACTGTGAAATGGTGAACAAGTCTTGTGATTCCTTTCTTGGTTGGTTTTCTTTGATAATTTGTGTTGCAAGCAAAATTTCTTCTCCAAGTTTAAACTGTTGATTATTTTTTTCTGCCTGTTTATGCAAAATAGTTTATGAAATTAGCCTAGCATCCGATATCTTAGCATAAGCGCAAATGATCCCTAGTATTATATATAATATTTTTCTCAATTGTCTGGAGGCATGTGATGTGGTAGCCAATACTGGGATTCTTGGCACATTTGGTGTCTAAGATCAGATTGGATTCGTAAGCATCTCCATACCTTACATCAAACTTGATATTGGCATATGCCCAGAACCAATTATCATAGTTCACAATGAGCTGTAACCTCATGACGCATCTCTTTTATCAAACCGCAACTTGTGATCATAGATTCCTACTCTCCTTTCCCAGGTAAAATATACGAACATGCTTCTTTTTTGCTCATGGTTTTCAACGGGCCAATCGACCTTGGAGCTGCTTTTGTTTTGTTTGAGTGGTGATCCTTCACCAGCTTCTTTTAAAGGAAAGATGTATATAGAAGAGTGGCTCGGGGTGATTTGCAAGCAGCGAGCGTCACCTTTGAAGAGGTCATGAGATGGTTGAACATCCTTACATATCATAACTACTCCCGATGATCACCACCCGATGTCACAAAGGTGACAGTGCCCACATAGCTTGGGCACTGACCAGTGTATATACATGCATTTCTTTGCCAAGTCAAATATATATTTTTTCAAGCACAAACAGAAAACACTTTTGATTGAACTTTTGATAAAAACATAATGCTTGTGCTTATATTTGAAATTATCATATTCATCTATCTGGATTAACACTGGTCAAGGATTCCTTTTGTTTTTTGTCTTCTATTCCCATTGTGGGTTCTTTCCTCTTTGCCCGAGTGAGAGTGACGAGCTTTGGCAGATAAATGTCTCTTTCTTCAATCTCGTTTTTTTCTCCCGGAATCTTGTTTACATACTACTATCCTATAACATGGACTTCTTCTCAAGCTTCTTGTTTTCGTTGCTATGTATTTCCATTAGCTGCAAATTACCTTCAAAATAATTATTCTTCAATGATCAAATTTTCAACCACTCATTGGCCAGCTAAGAGTTTTTACCATTAGAATTAGGGAAGGGCTTGGGTCAGAACTGGATTGGAGATGGCTATATCCACGTGGCCAATCCGGATCTCAAAATCCAAACCTAAATCTAATCCAAATCCGAACATTATATTTATTTTATGTTCGCCATTAGAATATGCCAAACCCATATTCTTATCCAACTTGATTAAATAAAATAATATAAAATTTAATATAAAAATGAGAAATAAAAAATATTATTTTAAAATATTTTTAAAAAATATATAAATTTATAAAATATTATCTATACAGATAAGCCCCAAACCTTAATTTAATTCAAATATTATTGAATATAGTATATATCTAAAAAGTCCGAAACTATTTTAAGTCAAATATAAACAATTAAACATGGATCAGATTTACAAACATCCCTACTTAGAATGTTTTGCGCCTCTTTGCAAAAAGATGAGTGGAGTCTTGTTAATTTTATGAAATAATTAAATAATAGAAATGAATATAATGTAGCAGCTAATTATTTGGATAACTGTTGATGATTCTCATTGTGTATTCGACTAAACAAGAGGTCGTAAAATTGAATCCAAATCTTTATTCGAATGGAATAAAATAAATGCAAAATCAAATGAAAATAAAAATAAAATTATATTAATAAATCAAAATCCGAATCCAGAATAGAGAGATCAGACGGTGAGGAACGAATGATCGATGGTAAGTATAAAACGAGAATGGTATGAAAAAGAGGCGCGAGGGATTAGCATCGAGAGTTTGTGCTAGCCTCTCTCAATAATCGCCTAAACCTTCGCTTCCCCTCTCCCACGGCGGCCTTCCCTTCTTCTTGAAACCCTCGCCCCCGCCTTGCGCATTCCGGCAGCTCGTCTTCGACCCAGTTTCCGGTGGACTGGAGCCGACGGATCCCGGCCGCCGCCCGGCAGCGTCTCGCATTTCGGCCCACCTCTGAGCTCCGGCGCCGGAGGTTTTCGGGTTCGATCGACGGCTTCTTGTTGAGGGGTTTGGGCCATGGAGTTCCGCCCCTCGGATAGCAGTGGTGAGGTCTTGTTCGTTTGTTCTTTCTGGTTGTCGCTGGGTTTCTGAATTGGGGGTTGGGGTTAGGGTTTGGGTTTGGCATGCAAAAGATTTGTTTTTTTCCCCGGGATAATGTATGGTAGAACGCTTATCCTATGCTCGGGTGTTGATGGAGGATGACGATTAGGGGTTCGGGCCTTTTTCATTTGTGAATTCACTGGTTATCTTAGGAGGCGATTTTACCTATACGAGATGACATTTTTAGAAATATGCTTCCAATTTCAGTTTGTTGGTGTATTGCTTCCATTGCTTGTAGCGACCCGGATAAAGATTTTGTTTCTTGGTGGTAGAACGCCTCTTTGAAAAGCGGGGAGTTGTTGCTATATAAAAAATTAGGGTTTGGTTGTTGAGTCGCTGGTTTTCATATTACCCACTTCTTCCTGTTCACTTGTGCTCGGTTTTTCCCATGCGAGATGGAGCTGTTATAAATGTATTTCCAGGTTCTGTTTTTTGGTTCATTTCAATCCTTGATTGCTTCTTGTAGCGCTAATTCGTCTTTTTCCTGGTAGTAGACATGGGCTGAAACATATTTCCACCTTTTCTTTTTGACCGAAATAATGATAAGGTCTATGTTAGATGGCGTGCAAAAGGATCTGTAACTTCGATAAGTGCTTCAGTTCTTTTTTCATGGTTATTTTCTTTTATATGTACTTATGGCTGATGAGAATTACTGCATATCCTGATCTAAACTAGTGGTCATCTGAACTGGAATAGTTGCGATCTCAAGAAATTAAAAACATGTATTGTTAATCACAGATTAAGTTGGATCTGTGATAGTTGTGCTTGAGTTTTGTGGTTATTATTTAAATGGGAAAGCAGTCAATTAATAATGTAAAGTCCATACTGCCAACACTATTCTGGCTGAATGTTAGTGTTGATGATGCCGATGTTTTTTTCTGCAAAAATTTAGAGTGGCATTAAATGACTGAATGCATGCATTTATTGCTTTTTTTTGCTACTGTGCTAGTGAAACTTAGGCATGACATTGATACATGTGCATCACTTTAAAAATGTATTCAAGTTTGTAGAGATATAGATTCCCTTTACTAAATATTCATGCTGCTAATATTTTTTAAACAAAATGCAGGAACAGATGATGATCTCCCTCCTTCACATCAAAATAGATTTGTTAGGGGAACTCGTGTTACTGGAAATGGAAGAACCGCGTTTGTTGCATATGATCCTAGATTGCAGAATGACATGGAGAGCCAAATACACTGGTTAGAGCAAGAGGCATATTCTTCTGTGCTTAGAGCGTTTAAAGCTCAGTCTGATGCCATCACTTGGGTATGTATGCATTGATTCACATCACTAATCTCTGGCTGGTTGAAAAAAATTTTATGGATTTTTTTGTATGATTTTCCAGGAAAAGGAGAGTCTGATAACTGAACTTAGGAAAGAGCTTAGAGTTACTGATGAAGAACACAGAGACCTTCTTGGCAAGGTCAACACTGATGACATTATCAGAAGAGTAAGGTATGTTTGTTTGTAACTTCATTGTAGACATTCGTGATGTTTTTGAGGTTCATGATATGTGCATCTATCTTAGCCTGTTGCTAACTCCTATCTTGAACGGTGTCAACATGCTTGTAGAGAGTGGAGGCAAGGAGGCGGACTTCAAACTGGACTTCTCAGTATCTCTCAACCTGTTCATGATGTTCTCCCCAATGTAGCCATCCCAACACCGCGCAGGAAGCAAAAGACTACTCAGTCTGTGCCTTCTATTATATCCAAGGATGGACCTCCCTCTTCTTTGCACGTCCAACATACATACAGTGGTTCTGTACTACAACAGCCGTCTCCACCAGTACCAAAAAGAGGTTCTTTGGTAGGAGCTAGAGGCAAGAAGCCTAAATTAGTAAGTTTTTTGGCATGCAAGAAGCACCCTATCTGAATTTTGAAGTAATTTGTTTTGCTTTTGTTTTTGTTTTCTGCAGGGACGTACTTCATCTGGACTTCTGAAATACCCTTCCACTGGCCCCAGTAGACCGGGTATTATGGTTAATCGGGTTGCTTCTGGTCCACTAGTTTCTCACGAACCAAATGAAGTAGGAACCTCTGATCCACTGGTTGGGCGGAAAGTGTACACTCGGTGGCCGAAGGATAACAATTTCTATGAGGCTGTTATTACTGATTTCGATGTTGCTAAAGTAAGGTCCTGATTTTTTTAATTACTTGATATTAGTTTTCACAATGTGCTGCTGATTGTAGCTTCAACAATTTGGCAGGGTAGACATGTTCTTGTTTATCATATGAATACACCAAATGAGACACTGGAATATGTCAATCTAAAAGAGGTTTGTGCAATTGCTTGTTCTCTTTTACGACCTTATGCCTAAAAAGCATAGTTTTTAGCATACAGTTGGTTTGCCTCTGCAAAAAGAAAGTGATTCCTGGGGAAGTTTGAATTATATGGTTATTCTGGATCAATTTCTATGTTTTGCAAGGTTGTTATTCAAAAGTCTAGGATATGCTATTTTAACTGCATATTTTTTGCTTATTATTTTTGTTTCCAGTGCAAGCTTTTCTTTGTCCTGATGATAATTATTACTTTAATTGATTGTCCTGGCCTATGGATCTATTACCACATGTGAATGTACTTGATGTGTTATTGAGAACATTAGTTATTATAATGGGAGGATTGTATGCATCTTCAGATTTCCCCGGATGATATTCGCTGGGAAGGGGAGGACCTGGGAATTTCTCATCATACCAGTCGTGCTGGAGGTGGCCGGGGAACAAGGTGGATTGTGGGTCGAAGTGGTGTGACATCAGGTGCTGGGAGAGGGAGAGGAGCTCGAAAACCTCAATTAAGAAAGGATGATCCAGTAACTGAGAATGGCACTCGCAAGAGAAAATTGGATGACATAGAGATTCTTCACACTGATACATTAATTAAGGAGGTATGAACTAGCTGACCCATCAGTTTTTCTTACAATTAGCAATCTGGAATACATGCATGTTGAAATAAAAAACCTCAATTACTGTTTCTTCTCAAGTTTGCTCACTGGCTATCAAAATTGATTCAATTATACCCAATAAAATTTTCTGAAAATACACAATAAACTGCTTGAATTAACAGACTGCTTCCCACCACCTTTTCCATACTTGACGCCTTTAGTGTGTTACAAGCCCATGGTATGGGACATTGGTTTCTGATATTTATGGTCTTAGTCCCATATCAGGATTGGGATTGGGTGGTGACTACTATATGAGATTGGTTTTAAGTCTACTAAATTAGCTAGTCATTTTGTTTTGTACTCAAGGTCCATAGCATGTGCTGTCAGAGCCAACTCATGTCTCACTTGCTGCCCCTGAAGGTAGGGACCTAGAAAAGGGCAACCTAGGAGAGGGCTACCTGGGGCTAGGGAAAAGACTGCGGAACTGGTGTGGGAGCCGCCTAGAATGTGTGCCACAGGGCAATGGGGAGCTACCTAGAGTAGGGGGATGGTGAGGTGGAGCCTGGTGGAATGTTACAAGCCTATAGTGTGGGGCATGGGTTTGTGATGCTCCTGATCTTGTTCCATATTGGGATTGGGATTGGGTGGTGACTTCTATATGAGATGGGCTGTAAGTCTACTAAAATGGCTTGTCATTTTGGTATGCACCCAAGGTTCATAACATGGTGTTGCCAAACACATCTAGCTTTTCATAAAAATCACCACTTTTAAATTGCATACTAACAGCTAAAGGAAGGGGAGAGTAAAAATAATTTTACTCTTGAAAGAGATATTTGCCTTGGATATTCTGTACCTGGAGATTAACAGTCTGAGTGAGTCAGGGATTAGTGAGTCGCGATTCTTCTCTCTCCTGCTAACAGCATTTTAGTTCAAAGTTTCTGTTGCTTCAAGTTGCAGAAAAATTGATTCCTTAGTATTCCGGAGCCATTGGAGTTAAACAGATTACAAACATTTAGATTCCACTGCCTATTAATGCCAAAAGATGAATTCTTTAGTTAATTAATAACGAATTTAAAAGGTTCCTATCATTTGTAGGGATTTACTGGTTTTTTAAATGGTTTCTTTGTTGGAAGATTTCTTTGTGTTGACTCTTTATTAATTATTATATCTTGTATCCGTTTTTTGTACTGTAGTTGCAAAAGGTTTTCAATGCCAGCAATCCTGACCCTGGAGAGATTGACAAAGCTAAAAGAACTCTGAAAGTAACCTTCATGCAACTCACCATTAGCAGTTTGATTGTTTTAATTGATTCCTTTATACAAGAAAATACTTTGGGGGTTTTGTTTTCAATTGGCAGGAACATGAACAAGCACTAGTTGATGCTATTGCCAAGCTGGCAGAAGCATCTGATAATGAAAGTGGTATGTTTTTAATAACTGGAGTGTTAAGTTATCAATAGGTGCTGTTCGTGTTCATGTTTTTGAAATAAGAATCTGGATTATTCCATGTTTAAGGTGAAAAGCAAATGGTGCATATGCTCAAAATTGCAATCATATGAGTTAACCGGCTCCAAATGTTGCTTTTCCCATTGAAGTTTGTATTTCTCTTTAAACAGTGTTTATCATCTGTAATGTGTGTGCATCTAGAATGTGTAATTAGGTTTTTAATCTGCAAACGTATGCCTGTGGAGGAATTGGATGACACACTGCTATGATTCTGCAAAAGTTGTGTTGTCTTGCGGCAATAGTTTCATGTGACTTTGTAATCAATCTTGTTTCTAGTACTTCTGTTATTGTCATCACTATGCAATAGTAATCATCACAAATATTGCTATTATTGTTGAAAGTCATTTGCTAATTTGTGGTTGATCTTGGCCAGAAGATGGTGAACACCAATCCTCAAAAAACGACCAAGGGGGTAGAAACCAACAATTCAGTGGAGGAGCTCCTTTTTCGGGCTACAAGGGTGATGCAGTTGCAGGAGATGTGTCCGAGAGGCATAACCAAGTCAGGGATGTCGGAGAAAATGTTCACAATGATCACCAGCAAGGTGCAAAAATGGTCAGATGATGCTCATTCTGGGATACTAGAAAGGCTGCTTCTCATTCGAGTAGGAGTTTCCAAGTTCCTGCATAAGAATCCACTCAACTTTGTACTGAAATTTCTGATTTTCATGCACATAAGCACGTTTAGATGATGGCATTGGTGCCTGTCAACCCTGGCATCATGTATACTTTAAGGGGACTGCGTAGAGTACAATGGGTCATCGTGTAGCCGTAGTTTACCTTCCCATTTATCTTTTGTTCCTCACGTAGCAAGGATCTTGCATGCTTTCGTCAAAGAAAAGTATGCTGCGCGGTGAAAATCTATCTTTTCACTTGAGAAAAGGAGAAAAGTTCGATGGCTTGCAAGAACACTGGTTTCTGTAGGTACCAGTAGTTCTTCCAATGCCCTTTCACCCTTCGTTCTCTACAGCCCCTAGGCAGGTAAAGGTTTGCATCCTCCTGAAAAAGTTAGTCGTGAATTTGGTCTACTTCATATGTTTAGGGTCTTAAATACGTTGCTTAGTTGCTATCCCATGCATTTGTGATGCCCACCTTAGAACGTGCAATTATACAATAATTATTTAGATTTTTCCATGGTCGGTTTATATCTAATTGGCTCAGAAATAACCCTTGGCAAATTTTTCATCTTTTGAATGATTTTTCAAGTAACATTTTATCTCAATTTTTTTCACCTTTCAGATATTCCAAAAGAAAGACACTTTTGGAGTAGAAAGTTAGAAATTTGCCACTTTAATTTTTTCCATGGTGTTGTGCCATCAAATAGATTGTGAAAGAAATAAAAAATCAATCTTGTTAAAAATTACGAGAGTTTTTCTTCCAAGCAGAAAAGACCAGTTGCAGATGTTGAACAATCGACAACCTTCAAAATGCATTCTTTTAACTCAGAAGATAAAAATCAAATAACGTGTGTCTTGATTGCAACCAAGTATGGTTGCATAAATCGGAATCAGTTTTCCAGGGAGTCGGAATCGGAATCGGAATTGGTCTAAATCGGATAAGAATCGGTCCAATTGAATCGGTCCAAATCGGTCATATATAATAATTTGACAACTCATAAATAAATATATAAAAATTAAATATTGATGTTATTTTGATATTATTATATATATTATATTTTATGATATTTTTTTATATTTTTTAGATTTTTTAAAATTATTTTGAATTAGTTAATATTTTATACTCGAGTCGGACACGAGTCAAGTTTTAATTATAAAAATGCCACCACAGTTATTTCTCACCCACGGCCATTCTCTCCCCCATCCACCCTCCTTCCAAGTCAGTCGTCACCATCGCCATCCTCGCCCGCCCTGCCCCACTCTGCCCGCCCACGACCCGCCCCGCCCGCCCAGCCCTCTGCCCTCCCCGCCTCCCCCACCGACCGCGCCTCGCCCCTCCATATCTCCCCCCGTCGCCTAGTCGCCGCCATCGTTGCTCGCCGTCACCGTCGTCGCCGTCGAGTAAGTTTAGGTTTTTAAAATTTTAATTCTAATTTTACCCTTATTTAAATAATTGAATTAATATTATACTTAAGGTATTTTGATAATTTACTCAAAAAACCGATTTTCCCGATTCACCCCGTTTCCGAATCCGATTTAAATCGGTCGGAATCGGGGTGAGTCGGCCGAGTTGGACGCCGATTTAGGGCCGACCGATTCGGCCCCAAAATCGGATCGGCATGCCGATCATGAATCGGCCGATTCGTCGCAACAGTGCATCCAAGTAATTTTCCATTACTCAGAAAAACATGGGATTATAAATATGCAAATTAGGAGAATATATACACAGATATTCATCCAAACTCTATCCTCAAATTATCAAACTTTAAACATCCAAAGGCTCAAACCCCTTCTCACCCTGCAAACGCTTGCATGCTGTACATCGGTCACAAAAAGAGACACTGACTTGCCCAACTCGTCGCCATGAATGACCCCCGGCTAAAAATTGAAAAAAGAATACTGCAACGTCGTTGAACATGCAACACCATGGTCCATCCCATTTAGCTTGAGAAAGCTATAACTTCACCATCACACTCGCTTTAGGAAGGCTACTGGCAACATAGTAGCATTAATCTACAATTAAACACCTTTCCATACTGACATTCCCCACCGTTACCAATCGAAATTTTCTTCTTGCCATTTCCTCAAGACATGATTAGTCACCAATATCGCTTGCAGGAAGCAAATTAAGATTTTTGACAATATGAAGGCGTAACATGAACAGCATTCCTCATTGGAAGATTCAGAAGTATATACAGAACAAACGACAACTTATTATAACCCTAGTTTCCATGGCAGGCAGCACATTGGCATCAACCAATAATTTGAGACTTGAATAATAACAACATTAAGAACAAGTGATTTATATACACAAACATGCAACAAAAAAGAAATCAATACTCATAATCCAAAGCAATAAAATTAAGCAAAAAGAAAAAAGTTGCCCACCCACTAATTAAGTAGTATGTTGATACACTAATTACCACAAGAAAAAACAAGCCTACAAAGAAGAAGTGTAGAACCAGAAAGATATTTCCATACTATTACCTACAACTCGCCGGAAAATCATTTTCCGCGCCGCCGGTGGCCGACAACAACGCCTTCTTGAGCTCCTCATTCACGTCCCCTTCCACCGCCTTGCCGGCGAACACCTCCGGCGGCTCCCACCGCTCCTTCTTCCCCACCGCCGGCGGCTTCCGGCTGTTGCGGTCCTTACCCACCTCCGGCCTCTCCGCCTCAAGGCTCCGGCCGGCGGGCGGCGGGATCGACATATCCGACTGGATCTCCTCCACCGCCTTCCTGAGCATCCCGTTCTCCGCCCGCAGGAACTCCAACTGCTTCTGGATCGACCGGCACTCATCCGCCAGGTCGTCTCCGGCGCCCGCGCCGGTGGCGCATTTGCTGGTTTTGTCCGGCGCGGTGTGCTCGATTGAGACCTTGTTGATGATGAGGAGGGGGATTTTGTTGAAGGAGATCCTCGCCGGCGAGAACTTCTGCCGGCCGGAGTCGGAGAAGACGTCCCCGATTTCGTCGGGGAACCGGTTGCCCCACCGGAACTTCAACCGGAGCCGATCGGTTAGCGGCAGGACGCTACGGGCGTTCACCTCCAAACCGGAGAAGAGCCCCTGAATCCCACTTTTCGCCTGCGAGGCGATCGCCGACGAGCGGTGATGGGACCCGTTCGTCTTCTCTGCGTCGAAACCCCGATTCGCGTCGTCCGTCAACGGCGGAGGCGGCGGCTCGTCGAAGACCTTGGCCGAGCGGCCGCGGCCGAATACTTCAGCGGCGGCGGAGTCGGGGATGGCGGAGGCTGCGGACTTCTTGAGGGAGAAGTCGCCGAGGCGGGGCTTGAATCGGAGGAAGAAGGCCGGGGTGCCGCGGCCCAGGAGGCTGAACTCGGTGGAGACGGTCATGGCGGCGCCGAAGGGGGAGCCGAAGGCGCCGACGCCGGTCTTGAGGACGAAGGTGAAGGGTTTGGAGGGGTCTTTGGGGTGGTAGGAGAGCTTGAGGGAGGGGCCGGCTTCGAAGAAGGTGGAGAGGGAGAGGGTGAGCTCCTTGGGGTCGCCGGCGGCGACGGAGGAGAGGAATGGGAGGCCGAGGACGGAGACGGGGACCTTGGCTCGGACGAGTGGGTTCTGGTCGTTGCGGTACTTGACGGACGCCTTCATCTTCTCCGGCGCCGATTGTGTGCCGCCGGAATGATCCGATCAAAAAAAGGATGCTGCTTTGCTTTGTTGGGGTTAGGGCTTTATTTATACAAAAAAACACTTTGCCCTGGATTTCCCGTGATACATGCTTTGTTCCCTTTTTTTTAATGTTTTTTTAAAAAAAAAACTTAAATGCTATATTATTAGAGTGTACACAGAATACTTCAGCTCAAATGCTTACATGTTTGTTTGTACCCAAAACCTTTTTATTAGCATTTGTTTAAAATACTGCAGAATTGTGGGGTTTTTTCATCTTTATTAGTTTTCTGTGAATAAAATCAGACACACAAATACTACAATATTAATTTGGTAAATTATTTAGCTTCTTCTTATCACATCTGAATGTCCATAATTAAGATTGTGTTGCTTTTATTTAAAATTTGTGTCCATCTGCAACTCTTTTCTTGATCGATTCAAACATCGAATTAGATCGATTGATTACCAGCATCAATGTAAAAGAAAACAATAATTTATTCCAGTTTTTAAAAATAAAGCCTAACAGTGTGTGGAAATTTTATTAGACGATAACAATTTGTTATTAACAATGAATGTCAATACGGCCTTATTGTTATTTTTTTAACAAAGTGGTTCTCATTATCTTCATGTACGTATTAACACAAGTACTGATTTAACACCGGGTTAATATCCTGGCTTAATATATTAACTACTAGTGGTTACCTAGATTAATTTTGTAACTTTTACCGGATAATAAACAAACGCACATAAATGAATATATTAAGCACACGTAAAAATTAATATTACAGCTACGTTTAGCAACTACAACTTATAAATAATTTTATGTGATACCTACTTTATAATCTACTTTTTTCAAGTATAGCGGTTTTTTTAGCACGACCTTCATTGTAGCTTTTAAACTAGTAAACTACTTCAAAAAATAATATTCTATATTTTTTAATAGTTAATAATAATAAATTTTTTTACAAATAATACTCCTTTGCTAATTGAAAATTTTCAGGATTTAGGAAAAAGACAAGAATATAATCTTGTCTTTTTCCTAAATCACTCTAATGAAAATTTTCAATTAGCAAAGGAGTATTATTTGTAAAAAAATTTATTATTATTAACTATTAAAAAAATATAGAATATTATTTTTTGAAGTAGTTTACTAGTTTAAAAGCTACAATGAAGGTCGTGCTAAAAACCGCTATACTTTGAAAAAAAAGTAGATTATAAAGTAGGTATCACATAAAATTATTTATAAGTTGTAGTTGCTAAACGTAGCTGTAATATTAATTTTTACGTGTGCTTAATATATTCATTTATGTGCGTTTGTTTATTATCCGGTAAAAGTTACAAAATTAATCTAGGTAACCACTAGTAGTTAATATATTAAGCCAGGATATTAACCCGGTGTTAAATCAGTACTTGTGTTAATACGTACATGAAGATAATGAGAACCACTTTGTTAAAAAAATAACAATAAGGCCGTATTGACATTCATTGTTAATAACAAATTGTTATCGTCTAATAAAATTTCCACACACTGTTAGGCTTTATTTTTAAAAACTGGAATAAATTATTGTTTTCTTTTACATTGATGCTGGTAATCAATCGATCTAATTCGATGTTTGAATCGATGAAGAAAAGAGTTGCAGATGGACACAAATTTTAAATAAAAGCAACACAATCTTAATTATGGACATTCAGATGTGATAAGAAGAAGCTAAATAATTTACCAAATTAATATTGTAGTATTTGTGTGTCTGATTTTATTCACAGAAAACTAATAAAGATGAAAAACCCCACAATTCTGCAGTATTTTAAACAAATGCTAATAAAAAGGTTTTGGGTACAAACAAACATGTAAGCATTTGAGCTGAAGTATTCTGTGTACACTCTAATAATATAGCATTTAAGTTTTTTTTTTATAAAAAACATTAAAAAAAAAGGAACAAAGCATGTATCACGGGAAATCCAGGGCAAAGTGTTTTTTTGTATAAATAAAGCCCTAACCCCAACAAAGCAAAGCAGCATCCTTTTTTTTTGATCGGATCATTCCGGCGGCACACAATCGGCGCCGGAGAAGATGAAGGCGTCCGTCAAGTACCGCAACGACCAGAACCCACTCGTCCGAGCCAAGGTCCCCGTCTCCGTCCTCGGCCTCCCATTCCTCTCCTCCGTCGCCGCCGGCGACCCCAAGGAGCTCACCCTCTCCCTCTCCACCTTCTTCGAAGCCGGCCCCTCCCTCAAGCTCTCCTACCACCCCAAAGACCCCTCCAAACCCTTCACCTTCGTCCTCAAGACCGGCGTCGGCGCCTTCGGCTCCCCCTTCGGCGCCGCCATGACCGTCTCCACCGAGTTCAGCCTCCTGGGCCGCGGCACCCCGGCCTTCTTCCTCCGATTCAAGCCCCGCCTCGGCGACTTCTCCCTCAAGAAGTCCGCAGCCTCCGCCATCCCCGACTCCGCCGCCGCTGAAGTATTCGGCCGCGGCCGCTCGGCCAAGGTCTTCGACGAGCCGCCGCCTCCGCCGTTGACGGACGACGCGAATCGGGGTTTCGACGCAGAGAAGACGAACGGGTCCCATCACCGCTCGTCGGCGATCGCCTCGCAGGCGAAAAGTGGGATTCAGGGGCTCTTCTCCGGTTTGGAGGTGAACGCCCGTAGCGTCCTGCCGCTAACCGATCGGCTCCGGTTGAAGTTCCGGTGGGGCAACCGGTTCCCCGACGAAATCGGGGACGTCTTCTCCGACTCCGGCCGGCAGAAGTTCTCGCCGGCGAGGATCTCCTTCAACAAAATCCCCCTCCTCATCATCAACAAGGTCTCAATCGAGCACACCGCGCCGGACAAAACCAGCAAATGCGCCACCGGCGCGGGCGCCGGAGACGACCTGGCGGATGAGTGCCGGTCGATCCAGAAGCAGTTGGAGTTCCTGCGGGCGGAGAACGGGATGCTCAGGAAGGCGGTGGAGGAGATCCAGTCGGATATGTCGATCCCGCCGCCCGCCGGCCGGAGCCTTGAGGCGGAGAGGCCGGAGGTGGGTAAGGACCGCAACAGCCGGAAGCCGCCGGCGGTGGGGAAGAAGGAGCGGTGGGAGCCGCCGGAGGTGTTCGCCGGCAAGGCGGTGGAAGGGGACGTGAATGAGGAGCTCAAGAAGGCGTTGTTGTCGGCCACCGGCGGCGCCGGAAAATGATTTTCCGGCGAGTTGTAGGTAATAGTATGGAAATATCTTTCTGGTTCTACACTTCTTCTTTGTAGGCTTGTTTTTTCTTGTGGTAATTAGTGTATCAACATACTACTTAATTAGTGGGTGGGCAACTTTTTCTTTTGCTTAATTTTATTGCTTTGGATTATGAGTATTGATTTCTTTTTTGTTGCATGTTTGTGTATATAAATCACTTGTTCTTAATGTTGTTATTATTCAAGTCTCAAATTATTGGTTGATGCCAATGTGCTGCCTGCCATGGAAACTAGGGTTATAATAAGTTGTCGTTTGTTCTGTATATACTTCTGAATCTTCCAATGAGGAATGCTGTTCATGTTACGCCTTCATATTGTCAAAAATCTTAATTTGCTTCCTGCAAGCGATATTGGTGACTAATCATGTCTTGAGGAAATGGCAAGAAGAAAATTTCGATTGGTAACGGTGGGGAATGTCAGTATGGAAAGGTGTTTAATTGTAGATTAATGCTACTATGTTGCCAGTAGCCTTCCTAAAGCGAGTGTGATGGTGAAGTTATAGCTTTCTCAAGCTAAATGGGATGGACCATGGTGTTGCATGTTCAACGACGTTGCAGTATTCTTTTTTCAATTTTTAGCCGGGGGTCATTCATGGCGACGAGTTGGGCAAGTCAGTGTCTCTTTTTGTGACCGATGTACAGCATGCAAGCGTTTGCAGGGTGAGAAGGGGTTTGAGCCTTTGGATGTTTAAAGTTTGATAATTTGAGGATAGAGTTTGGATGAATATCTGTGTATATATTCTCCTAATTTGCATATTTATAATCCCATGTTTTTCTGAGTAATGGAAAATTACTTGGATGCACTGTTGCACGAATCGGCCGATTCCGAGTGGAATCGGCCGATTTAAATCAGATCGGCAGCGTGCCGATTTGATTTTGGGGCCGAATCGGTCGGCCCTAAATCGGCGTCCAATTCGGCCGACTCACCCCTGATTCCGACCGATTTAAATCGGATTCGGAAACGGGGTGAATCGGGAAAAATCGGTTTTTTTGAGTAAATTACCAAAATACCTTAAGTATAATATTAATTCAATTATTTAAATAAGGGTAAAATTAAAATTAAAATTTTAAAAACCTAAACTTACTTGACGGCGACGACGGTGACGGCGAGCAACGATGGCGGCGACTAGGCGACGGGAGGACGATATGGAGGGGTGGGGCGCGGTCGGTGGAGGGAGGCGGGGCAGGGCGGGCTGGGGCGGGGCGGAGTCTGGGCGGAGGGGGGGGGCAGCGGGCAGGGCAGTGGCGACGACTACTTGGAAGGAGGGTGGATGGGGGAGAGAATGGCCGTGGGTGAGAAATAACTGTGGTGGCATTTTTATAATTAAAACTTGACTCGTGTCCGACTCGAGTATAAAATAATAACTAATTCAAAATAATTTTAAAAAAATCTAAAAAATATAAAAAAATATCATAAAATATAATATATATAATAATATCAAAATGACATTAATATTTAATTTTTATATATTTATTTATGAGTTGTCAAATTATTATATATGACCGATTTGGACCGATTCAATTGGACCGATTCTTGTCCGATTTAGACCAATTCCGATTCCGATTCCGACTCTCTGGAAAACTGATTCCGATTTATGCAACCATACTTGGTTGCAATCAAGACACACATTATTTGATTTTTATCTTCTGAGTTAAAAGAATGCATTTTGAAGGTTGTCGATTGTTCAACATCTGCAACTGGTCTTTTCTGCTTGGAAGAAAAACTCTCGTAATTTTTAACAAGATTGATTTTTTATTTCTTTCACAATCTATTTGATGGCACAACACCATGAAAAAATTAAAGTGGCAAATTTCTAACTTTCTACTCCAAAAGTGTCTTTCTTTTGGAATATCTGAAAGGTGAAAAAAATTGAGATAAAATGTTACTTGAAATCATTCAAAAGATGAAAAATTTGCCAAGGGTTATTTCTGAGCCAATTAGATATAAACCGACCATGGAAAAATCTAAATAATTATTGTATAATTGCACGTTCTAAGGTGGGCATCACAAATGCATGGGATAGCAACTAAGCAACGTATTTAAGACCCTAAACATATGAAGTAGACCAAATTCACGACTAACTTTTTCAGGAGGATGCAAACCTTTACCTGCCTAGGGGCTGTAGAGAACGAAGGGTGAAAGGGCGTTGGAAGAATGGTACCTACAGAAACCTGTGTTCTTGCAAGCCATCGAACTTTTCTCCTTTTCTCAAGTGAAAAGATAGATTTTCACCGCGCAGCATACTTTTGCTTTGACGAAAGCATGCAAGATCCTTGCTACGTGAGGAACAAAAGATAAATGGGAAGGTAAACTACGGCTACACGATGACCCATTGTACTCTACGCAGTCCCCTTGACGTATACATGAAGCCAGGGTTGACAGGCACCAATGCCATCATCTAAACGTGCTTATGTGCATGAAAATCAGAAATTTCAGTACAAAGTTGAGTGGATTCTTATGCAGGAACTTGGAAACTCCTACTCGAATGAGAAGCAGCCTTTCTAGTATCCCAGTATGAGCATCATCTGACCATTTTTGCACCTTGCTGGTGATCATTGTGAACATTTTCTCCGACATCCCTGACTTGGTTATGCCTCTCGGACACATCTCCTGCAACTGCATCACCCTTGTAGCCCGAAAAAGGAGCTCCTCCACTGAATTGTTGGTTTCTACCCCCTTGGTCGTTTTTTGAGGATTGGTGTTCACCATCTTCTGGCCAAGATCAACCACAAATTAGCAAATGACTTTCAACAATAATAGCAATATTTGTGATGATTACTATTGCATAGTGATGACAATAACAGAAGTACTAGAAACAAGATTGATTACAAAGTCACATGAAACTATTGCCGCAAGACAACACAACTTTTGCAGAATCATAGCAGTGTGTCATCCAATTCCTCCACAGGCATGCGTTTGCAGATTAAAAACCTAATTACACATTCTAGATGCACACACATTACAGATGATAAACACTGTTTAAAGAGAAATACAAACTTCAATGGGAAAAGCAACATTTGGAGCCGGTTAACTCATATGATTGCAATTTTGAGCATATGCACCATTTGCTTTTCACCTTAAACATGGAATAATCCAGATTCTTATTTCAAAAACATGAACACGAACAGCACCTATTGATAACTTAACACTCCAGTTATTAAAAAAACATACCACTTTCATTATCAGATGCTTCTGCCAGCTTGGCAATAGCATCAACTAGTGCTTGTTCATGTTCCTGCCAATTGAAAACAAAACCCCCAAAGTATTTTCTTGTATAAAGGAATCAATTAAAACAATCAAACTGCTAATGGTGAGTTGCATGAAGGTTACTTTCAGAGTTCTTTTAGCTTTGTCAATCTCTCCAGGGTCAGGATTGCTGGCATTGAAAACCTTTTGCAACTACAGTACAAAAAACGGATACAAGATATAATAATTAATAAAGAGTCAACACAAAGAAATCTTCCAACAAAGAAACCATTTAAAAAACCAGTAAATCCCTACAAATGATAGGAACCTTTTGAATTCGTTATTAATTAACTAAAGAATTCATCTTTTGGCATTAATAGGCAGTGGAATCTAAATGTTTGTAATCTGTTTAACTCCAATGGCTCCAGAATACTAAGGAATCAATTTTTCTGCAACTTGAAGCAACAGAAACTTTGAACTAAAATGCTGTTAGCAGGAGAGAGAAGAATCGCAACTCACTACTCCCTGACTCACTCAGACTGTTAATCTCCAAGTACAGAATATCCAAGGCAAATATCTCTTTCAAGAGTAAAATTATTTTTACTCTCCCCTTCCCCAGCAACCTCTCCTACCGCATCAAAAGAATGACGACACAAATCATCCTAGATATCTTGTCTTAGTCCTTCAATGTATTGAAAAACCAACCATGGAGGACCTTCATGCAACTCATTAGAGGACAAGAAGTTGTAGAAAGACGTGGTATACTCCTTCACACATTGAGAACCCTGTGTCAATTTCTGAAGCCTCATGTATAGATCATGACTATAATATGGCAGGAAAGCAACCTTTAAAGCTCTCTTCAAATCTTTCCAAATTTCAATAGGAGGCTCTTGCAGCTGTTATCTCGTCCACCAAAGGGCAGCGCTACGTCTGAACTTTGTAGCAACCAAGTGAACCAGTTTAGACGCCGGAACATTAGCACAACCAAGTGCAACTTCCCCTGCCGCTAACCAATTCAGAACATCATCAGCATTGCCAGTTCCATGAAAGTCCTGCACGTCCAACTGGAATCGGGATTCCCATTCATTACGCCCATGTCCTTGGAAATCAAAATCACTATCAAACTGACTAGAGCCCATAGGAATAGCAAAAAGTTTTACTCTCTTTTAACCATTTTAATAAGTTCCCGATTTTTTAACACGAAATTTTTACAGAATCCTTATTTTAAAAAAAAATCTTGTATTTTAATCGGTATTTAATAAAATATGATGACAAAATATTTTTAAAATATTTAATAAAATATTTTGTCTATAATTTTAAAATATGATTCATACTGATTGGGATTGAACCAGCTGAATAAATATACCCGTACCACCTAAAAACCCAAGCCTTAAAACATTTATAAACTACGCATTAGATAACATATTTGTCTAGAAAAGGATTCACTAGAATCACAAAACGGTAGCAGATGAACTCAATTCACCACCCACTTAGAAAGCATTTCACCCAAATTTAGCACATCGAACACCACCAAAATTCTAGACACCCTACTACATCCAAACCGATCAAAACCTCTCAAACTCCACAACCACAACCACAACAAAAAGAAGTAAAAAGGAAAGAAAAAAAGAAAAGAAAGATAAGTTACAGAGATTGATCGAGAACTCGTCAGGGGTCGGAGACGTTAGCTGGCCGCCTGCGGCAACGAGGGAAGTCTGGGTGGTGGCAAGTGACAGTGATGGCCGGGTAAAAAATAATAATCACTTAGCTTGGGACTTACTTAACCCCTTGTGTTAATACTTAATACTCTTATAAAATAACTTTATTAAGTATGATGTGGCTGAAATTGGTCGTCACAAATTGCCGCATCAGCTCTGCTCACTCAAACATTTTTTTCATTAAAAAATTAAAAATTAAATGATTTAAAATAATGAAAATTATCTCTATCTTTTTTTCTTTTAGCAATAATCAATTGCTTCTAAGTCAAAACTTAAATAGCAAGCTCGGTTCGTAAATTGACTTACATGGCATGTCTTTGCAATTTACATACACTAAAATGGTTAGTCAAAGTGATTAATTTGATTCAAACATTGAATTTTTAGATATTCAAAAAATAAAAAGAAAGAGCTTAAACGAAATAAACAGGATGGAATCAATCAATTAACGATCAAAATATAAATATATTGATAGATAGACTTTTTTAAGACCAATTTTCATTTTTTTTCAAATGATACCAGCGATGGGGGGAAAAAATTGCATGGTACCGAGCATGTCTTGGAATGTCTTCTCCATGTGAGCACCTGAGCAATCATGAATCGTTAGTTTCTCATTTATAATTACACATTTCATAATTCTTTTATGACAAATCTCCAGCAAGGGCTCCCATTTTTAATTTTTTTTTGAAAAAAAAATGTTATAAGCATTTGTTCTGTAATTGGCGGCACACAGAAATTCGATAATAGATAACACTTTTCTATTCAACATCAATCTGTTCTGCAAACTGTGAATACTGAATACATATTGAGGTTCTAGCCACATGTCCATCTCCCTCACCTAAATCTCAAACAATCTCTTCAAATTCTCTACGAAGGAAATGGCCTAAATAAGATGACCTTGCAACCAGAACATAACTCTTATCAAGAGAAAGAATTAATAAGGAAACTTATTAATAATATGCATTCACAAATATATAAAATTATATTATAATCTAATAAGTTATGTGATACATTAAATAGTAAAAAAATCAGTTTGATTAGAATAATAAATACTTGAGTAGAAGTTATCAATTTTTTGATTGAACAGAATTATATTTTAAGTCCTCATATATAATTATGTCATCATTGTCCTACTATGGATTCTTCATCCAATCTTCTTCAACTAGCTGACGGATCTTAATTTGGCTGCAATATGCAAATATAGATTCAGGCATTACAAAAGGCCTAAGAATGATTGATTCAGTAGTGGCCAATGAATAGGGATGTCATGCACAAGATGTGGCACTGAATATAAAAAAATAATCTTAAGATGGAAAATTGGGCAACAAATAAATAGATGAGATCAAGTGCAGTAAGTATTAAACAAGGTTGACACTTGACAAGATTGATCGTGACCTGAATTGGAGCGAAGACACTTGAAGAAGATTCTTTCTAGGGTGCAGAAGATTCATTACATCATTGACTTTGATGTTGATTATAAATCATAACAGAGTAATTTTACAATGAGGCAGAGTTGTTTCTCTTCATATCCACAACCTCGGTTGCATCATTCACACACAATACTGATAATTTACAAATACCATCTTTAAAATTGTGGTCGCTTTGAATTTTTCTGATTGCCTAACTGTTTGATTACCAGTAATCAGTGCAAAGAACACCTCCCTCTTTGAACATATGAAATTGATTCTGGTCCCTCAAAACAATTTCTCGTGTTACTAATTTGGACTTGATTTTTGCAGCCTCATGGCAATCATTACAGACCCGCAAATTCTTTGCAATCCGAATAGTACTTACATCTGCAGTGCTGATTAAACCTAAGGCAATTGCCAACTTTTCACTGTGTGTGGAAAGAATGTCTTCTTTCTCTCCGTCTACATTATGAGAAACAAGGTCTGTCATAGGAGTATAGCCTGCAAGCTTCATTTGCTGGCGCATTTCACGTATCTTCAAGTAGATCAGTCAAAGGATGCGTTTGATAACCCTTGAAGAACTCGTCAACAGTGTTATTAACTTCAATCCAACTACACCCATGAACTTTATTGACATTCTTAGTACGCATTTTCAACCTACATCGAGCTGCATCATCCAGCCTCCCCATTAGAGCATAGACATTTGCAAGATAAACATAACTTCCTGAATGGTCTGGATTCAGCTGAAGTATCCTTTGGACAACTCTCTCCCCTCTGATGTCATCTTTGTATGTCCAACAACCGCCAAGAAGTGCCCCCCAAACTATGGCATTAGGAGCTATTGGCATTTTGATGATCAATGTTTCAGCTTCCTCCAAGTTCCCTGCGCAGCTTAGTAGATCAACCACACATCCATGATGCTCAATCTTGGGACAAATTCCATATTTTTCCTTCATTTGATGGAAATATTGAAGACTCTTGTCCACCAACCCAACATGCGTACAAGCAGATAATAAACCCCATGAATGTGATATCATTTGATAATATGCTCACCTTCACCATATTTTCAAAAATGTAGAATGCTTCATTGGCAAATCCGTACGTGGCTAACCCGTTGATGATTATAGCCTAAGAGATCACATCTCGTTCTTTCAGTGCATGAAAGGTCCTCTTTGCATCCAAATGGCTCCACACTTTGCATACGTGTCTGAGAGTGCATTTCCAAGGAAAAAATTTAAATTCATCTTCCTCTTGTTGTTAACGAAGTTATCAATCCATTTCCCAAGATCAAATGCCCCGAGATGAGCACAAGCAGAGAGAACACTCACCAATGTAGCATCATCTGGCATCACCTTAGCCACCCGCTGCATATACTGAACAAGGAGAATGCAATCCGAGAACTTCTTATTCTGTGCATAACAAGCAATCATAGCATTCCAGTATACTACATTTCTCTCTGGCATCTGATCAAAAAGATCACGAGCCGAATCAACATCTCCCGATCTCGCATGCACGGCAATCATGGCCAACCGAGAAACGATGCTCCTCTCTGTCGTACCATCAAACACTTACCTGGCCTTACCAACATCCCCACCAATCGAATACCCATCAATCAACGTGTTCCAGGAAACGACATCTCTCACCGCCATTTCATTGAACACCCTCCGAGCAAGAACGCCCTCCCCGAACTTAAAAATACATATCAACCTAAGAATTCTGAACAAACAGGTTCCCATGACACCCCACCTTGACCACGACCACATGGACCTTGCACCCATCAACAACCAGCACCAGGGCAGAGCAGGCCTTGATGACAGACGTGAAAGTGAAATTGTCCAGGGGAGGGGCGGCCGGGGAGGCAAGCATGGCAGTGAAGAACTGAATTGTTGTGGGCGTGGGACTTGAGGAGGGAGTTGTAGGCGTAGAGGTTTGGGTTGGGGAGCTGGGAGAAGACGAGGTCGGCGTGGGGGAGGCGGCGGTGGGCGGCGTAGACGAGGATGAGCATGACGGCGACAAAGTCGGGGTGGAGTGATGGGTGGTAACGGGAGAGGAGGAGGTGGGAGTGGAGCTCGAGGAGCTGTGCCGTGGTGAGCTCGGTGGCGCATTTTGAGAGGAGGGTGGCGAGCCTAGTGGTTTGGCGGGAAGCGACCGCCAAGGTTTGAATGGTGCCCCTGCTGTTGTGGCTGAGGTGTCCACACTCCTCACCCAGCTTGTTTAAAGTCCTTGCTTAAATTAGGTTAGATTGGCCTTTTTTGTAATTAAATTACGCAAGATGTATTTGTATTGTATTATAAAAAAATTTTATAGATAAACTCTTTTTAAATAATAAGATAAATTATAAAAAATTAATATCTTAAATAATAGATTATTATTAACTCTGATTTTAAAGATAGATCCTATAAGAAGATATAATATAATAATTTAATTTATTATGTTTATATTTTTATTACATTTAAATTAGTCAAATGTCTTACCTTTTATCACAAGTTAGTGTTTAATTACCCTTTTATTAATAAAAGTATATATGTTTCATTTGAGTTCGAGTGTTTGACAAAATTAAATAAGATATATTTGGTTTTATTTGTATTCAACTAGGTACAAAAAGACAAAAATAATAATTTGACTCAACTCACCATTTAGCACTTTTTATTTGACACTTTTTGCAGTTAAAATGATATATTATTGTCATGGATGAGTTCAGACATTCGCATGCGATCTGCCAAACTCTTACACAATTCATATTCGAATTGATTAAAAAAATCATATAAATATTAATATAAATGGATAAAAAAATATCATTAGTAGTATTTAAATATTTTAAATTATAAAATAAGTATAATTTTATAAAATATTACCTATCTTGATCGGGTCCAGATCAGATCACCCTAAACCTATAACCTATCTAAATATTTTTTGGATTTATTATCCGAAAAGTCTAAACTCAAATCCGATTTAAAACTGTCTTGGGTTGGATATAAACGAATAGGATACGAAAGGAATTCATGGACGTAGAGTATTAGAACCTATCCCTAAGTCTTCCTAAAATAAACCATCAACAAAAATACTTGATTCACTGGGAAAATGTCATTATAACTTCTTACTTAATTTTATTAACTTGCTATCTAGCTGAATTGGGACGTCAAAGTTCTTTTATTGTTTTTCGATGTGTTCTCTGCCTATTTTTTGGAAGACATAAGATAAAATTAATTTAAATTTATTTTATTGATCGTGCCTCTTCCAAAGATAAAATTTCCAGTCGAGTCTTTTGTATCATGTACGTGCCTATTAAGCAGCAGACTTATTTAACTAGCTATTTTGATAAATAAGCAAAATTGAAAACACAAAGTGAATCTTCATTGTAATAAATGAAATCATTCATTTAAAAATACCATTAAATAATGATAAGTTCATAGTAGTTTGATGGTATTTTTAAATGGATAATTATGATTATTGTAAATAAGCAATTCTTTTGTAAAGATAAATTATTTTCATTAAGTGCGTTTGTTTTTATCGAGTACTGTGGTTAATTAAGGAAAAAGTATGTCGGGGCATTGGTTGGGGAGGGAGGGGACTATAAATCTCTGCATGTAAAGTAGCAATTAATTAAGAGTGGAAAGGGGTTCTTAGCCTAATAATGATGACAGGTGGGTGTTCATTACTTCATATACAATGGGCCTTCCCTGGCCTTTTTCACCGACCCATCCTTTCCTCTCCAGCGTTGTTTCGGCGATGACAACCGCAAAGCAGCTGTTTAACCTCAAGTTTACGCCGGACTGGATGACAGCTTCACCTTCGTATAAAGCATGCATGTGGCCCTCAATGACAGCTCCCTCTTCCTCAATCATTGTCGATGTCTCATTAAAAATCATTCCTCTCTTATTAATCTGATGATTCATTAAGGAATCAACCTGCTTCAATTGATAGATTTGGTTGCATATAATTTTGTTTTAAAAAAAATGATAGATTTGGTTTTGGAATATTGCCACGTTCAACATTGAACAGCTGTGATACTCAATTGTTATATACCTACACATACCCGAGCTCCTTGTCTACGCGATTACGTGATTGCAAGGAAGGTACTAGACACGTTAATTTCATATCGACTGTCACCGACGCCATTGGAATACAAACTACATCAACGAAAATGCATTTTATTTGTCTAACATTCGTCTCAAATTAAACATAAAAATCATCGTTACAACTTATTTTCATGGATCATAAGTTAGAATTCAAACTGCCCATACATCAATAATCAACCTCAAGCTCTAGAAGTCCATCCACACCAAGCTATTACAATCTTCGTGGGAGCCACGTATACTCCGAATTTAATTAGGTTATTTTATTTAAAATTTTGTAAATCTTATAACGAGTCTTAAATATTATTTAATTAAATTATTATTTTTTAAATATTGCTTAATTAATTCTCATTTTAAAAAATTAAAATAATAATAAAATAATAATTATTAATCATTTTAGATCAACTAAGTAGGTACTATAAGTGGTTAAAATCTAACCGGTGTAGTTAGCTATTTTGGTTATTATATAGTGGAGTTTTTGTAGAAATTGAGTAGACTATGTATTGTGAGTGGATGAAGACATTGGATATGAAGGAGATTTTAAAGGAATTATTAGGCACATTAAAACTCTTTTAAGTGAGTCTTTAATTTTTTTGCCGTCCCAACTTCCTTTTTCCTCTCCTTTCTTTTTTGCGTCAACATCATTTACACTTCTAACTTCCCCCTTTCTTTATATCTTTTATTTTCGCTCTCTATTTTTCTTTTCCCCTCTTCATGCATCTCTTTATTTTTATTTATTTCTTTTGATTGTGAAGATCTCTTTGATTTTTTCTTGTATGTTCTCATCATGTTTAGTATTTATTAGTAATATGATTAATTTTCCTATTTGTATTAATTAATATTAATATTATTACTATTTTTATTATGATAAGTATTATTGACATTAATTTATGATTCATGTTGTATAGAAATTAATATTGGTATTATATTGAATATTGATTACAATAATCTTTATATTTGACAAATTATTAATATCTAATTATAATGTAATTAATTATTACTTACCATCATTTTAACTTGTTGACCTTTAGATCTTCACGCATGAATCAACAAAGGTCTGTGTTTTTCTACGTATTTAAATAGTTGGGTCGCTAAGTTAATTCAATTACATATAAGTGAAAATTATGTTAGGTGCATACCCAATTAAGTAAATTGTTCATTTAGGATTATTAACTAACCAGTTAATATTTCTCATCTTAATTTTAGGCTATGTAAATCATTATTAATGTTATAAATTAAGACAAGAGGTTCATTTGGAGATAATATAATAATTAATTATATATAATATCTCATACAGTGTACAATTTAAATTAATTGTTGTGATATTAGTTATTCCATTATATATATATATATATATAGTACAACCATTATATAAGTATCAAACTTTTAAAATATTATTAAATAAATAAGTCATTAGTTTTGTGTTAATTTATCAACTTATAGTTATTTTTTGGTATGAGAATGATAAATTAATTGGAGTAAATGCTTAAATTATTGATGAACACTTAGGGCAGATCAATTATTATATTTATTTTTGGTAGAACTAATAAGTAATCATGTGTTTTACAATTCTAATTATTTTATATGGTTGATGAGCCATAAACTATATTATTAATTAATAAGTTAGAATATGGATAGCTTATATGTTAGTATATTTTAATCATTTGAGAAATTATCATTGGTTTACCTGTTCTAATATTTTGTACGTTATATATATATATATATATATATATATATATATATATATATATTATATATATATATATATATATGATTAACTAGTAATATATGGGGATAAATAATGACATCTTTACAAATCTAAAGTAGTTATTGGCATGTTTTGATTTGTCCTTATACTAATTAATGATTTGGTGTGACCATATAAATTTAGCTAGTGTCAATTAATCAAATATTAAATTATTATTGTTTACTTATAATTAATTAACTAAATGATTAACTAATTATTTTAAAATATATTTTATTGTTGCTTTTTTTATGTACTAGTGAAGTGTCATACATCATATTATTTCATGCATATGTGTTAACATATAAACTATTTGCGACTCCCATATTAGGATTCTCATTACGATTATGGTGTCTCATCATACATTCAGGTTTGTATACTTACTTTAAACACTATATATTTCTTTTTGACAACCTTGGTTGACTTGACCTTAGATTTGACTATAATGCGTTGAACATAATTGAGGTTAAGGACTTCTGACACGGGGCTATATCCTTAAAATTTTTTAAAAGATAAAATACATGTCTCCATGTCAGAAGGGGTGACATGACATGAGGTAAGATGACTTTGGTATGCACTTGTGATAACGAGAGGATGAGTTAATGATAAATATCTTACTTTAATCTACTTGTGTAACACTGTAATTTCGGTTCTTTTTATGAGTCTTAATTAATTTTGAGCATTGCTTATCTTTTATATATATATATATATATATATATATATATATATAATTATTCATGACTTACAATTTAAATTTTAACTAATTCTTTGCATATAAATTTAAATGATATTTTTTTACCCAAAAATTTATGCCATTGGTTTATTTATGATATTAATTAATAAATTAATAGAAAATTATTTTTACCCGGACACTTAAATTTTATATTATAATATTTAACTCGTAACTCGGAACGGAAGGGGCATTACATCCATGATTGTGATTAGCCTTCTTAACAAATATAAAACTAAGTGGAACACCTAAAATTTTTTCCCATACAGGAACCGTAACTTTCAATACTCTCCGTGAAGGCATGAACCATAACAATCAATACTCCATGTAGGTAGAGTCACCACTCCAATGAAAGAGGCCATGCTCATTCATATTCATTGCCCTCTTACGTTCCTTGTGGTCCTCATTTATCACCACCACGAATACAGAGAAAATTGTAGGAGCATCTCTAAGATGAGCATGAACAAAAGAATAACTCTACCAATGTTTCGATTTTTGTTTCTAAGTATCACATACGATGTTCCAATTAAAAACAGTTAAATTGATGATTTTATCGTGTAAATATGAACTTCTGTCCTCTCCTCCCCCACAGGAGCAAGGAAAATAAACCAATTTGTAAAGGTAAAAACAATGAATGAAATGGTGTAAGAGTGAGCAAAGACTTGGCCATGGCCTGGTCGTGGCAGCCGTGCAATTAGAGCAAATACTTCATCGTCTTTGTCGAGTTTCGGACGAGCCGATCGCCAATGGTCTCGGCCTCGAACTTCTTGACGGTGGCGGCAACTTTGCGGAGGGTGCTGTCGAGGATGAAAGGGGTGCCGTCCACGGTGAGGGAGGTGGAGTTAGTGAATTCCCGGCAAGGCTCACGCCGCTGGGCTATGGAGCCATGGTAGTGATAGTACATTATCCGTCCGGTGGTCCGGTGCTCGGTGCTGCCAGTTAAGTGCTGTGACATGTGAACACCGGCGGAAAAAGCATTCCTGGGCTGCATTGCGTACTTGCGGTCTCGTTTCACTCCTCTCTTCACATCCTTGAACACCAATTTCTCTATTCCCCACATCCTATACAAACAAATCACGACGAACAATCAAACATATTAGATTGGAACTCCTGAGACATTTGGCTTTAACAATAATTTAGACTAAGACAAGAATCTGCCACTTGAGGAATTAAGTGAGGACTAGTCAACTCAAGGGAAACAAAAAGTAGAGAATTGCATTATTTAATGCGGCAATACCTGACAGTGAAATAGACTCGAATTTACAACAAAAAGTCTAGACAAGAAAAGTGTTCAATTGCCTTCTCGACATCTCTGGGAAGGTCTCTTTATATTATATTGCATTATTGTTCATCAAATTTCTAGTCTTGTGACCGAAGCTACGGCAAAAATAAGGATTTCTGTTTCTACATGTATATATATTTCTGAAACAGAACATTCCACGGGAAAATAAAACCAGAAAGTTCTCATTTTTGCGTACCACTCCCTCCTTCAAAATTGCTCAGATATCTCCAACATTCACATACCCAATTCTTCCCTCGCATATCAGTTCTGCAATCTAATTTCTAAATAAAAATATCAACTTTCTCCAACTAAATTAAGATTCATACTCAAAACTGTCAAACAAAACTCAACACCAATCACAGACAATCACATGTAATCAGCAGCAAGAGCAAGAACAAACTAAAGAATGAGAAAGTAGCAAATGAAGATGGATATGAAAGGCAAAAGATATATATACCTGCCAGCCTTCAACTTGTCACTGTCGAGGCAGATTGTGCTGGACATGGGCATCTGCTCGATCGTGAACTGGGAGTGGCGGTCGAAGCTCTTCACCACCGAATGGATGGTGCTCCCCGGCGGGACGTAGATGTACTCGTCGACGTCGAAGAAGAACATCCACTTGGCCATCAACCGGTAACGGTGGAGGCAATCGTTCACCACCAGGAACTGGTTGTGGTAGTACCCGTCGAACCGCTCCTGCCCCCGGATGTCCTGCAGCGTCACGTACCCCTTCTCCATCCACGGCCGCAGCACCGCCAGCACCGCCGGGTGGACGCCGCCGGCGTCGTGGAGGACGAAGTGCGCCCGCCCCGGCCCGAACAGCCTCACGTGGTACGCTAACCACTCCCGCACCCGCTGCGGGCTCAGCGACCCGTACAGCGACGAGCCGCAGTAGACGTACTCGTACTTTGGCGGCGCCAAGAAGTCCGCCGCCGACACCGCCCCCGCCGCCTCCGCCAGCGCCGGTATCTCCGCCGCCCGCACGTCCCCGTCGTGGGTCGAGGCGGTGACCACCAGCCTGCCCCCGCCGCCGTCGACGCCGACAGGGGAAGGGAAGGAGCAGTTGACGACGACGACGGTGTAGACGCGGCCGTAGTTCCAGTCGGGGAGGTGGAAGGCGGCGTCGACGTCGACGGCGGCGGCGGCGGAGGAGTTGGAGGGAAGCCAGCGGCAGTGGAAGGCGAGGCCGGCGAACTTCTGGAGGGGTTTGGAGGCGAGGCCGACGACGGCGAAGTAGTTGGGGCCGCCGCGGTAGGCGCCCATCTGGATGAAGAGGTGGGCGGCGGAACCGTAGCCGTCGAAGGGGCGGACCAGGGCGCCGTCGGCCGAGAGCGTCTCCTTCTCGCCGGTGGACACGAGAGGGGGCGGCGGCGGAGGCGGGTCGGCGGCGGGATTGGGATTGGGATTGGGAGGGAGGGAGTAATGGAGGTGGAGGAAGGCCGGGACGCGGCCAATGGGGACCAGCTGGAAGAGGGTGGCAGCGGTGCAGAAGAAGAAGACGGCGATTAGGACGAGCAGCAGGTCGGGGCAGTGGACGCGGACCATGAGCTGCTTCTCCTTCTCCATGACCATGACAGCGGGAGAAAACGAAGATCAAAAAAGGCTGAAATAGCGACTAAAAATGAGGATGTAGAAGGAGAGATATATCTCTCCGGTATATTTGCTACTTGTACGCTCTGTAGAATTAGGATGAGTATAAAAAATAAAAGATTGTTGTTAACTGATTAGAATATTTTTAATAACAAGTAAGTATATACGGTCGAAAAAGTAATAAAATAATAAATTTAAGTATAGTCCTTTAGAGAGATAAATTTTTTAAAATTAATTAAATAAAATAAAATAAAGAATAAAACAAAGATAACCGACTTAACAATATCTTTAAATTAAAGGCGTCGCAGTTAAAAGTGATAAAACTCGTTCTAGAGTTGAATTTCCCTTAATATGAATTTAATCTTCACTTTTATCTTTTATTCCCTCGGATCCCTCGGATTATTGATCTAGGATAATTATATGACATAGTGGCTCCCGTTCTTTCATGTTTTTATTATTTTACCTCAATTTCTACCTTCCGGTGATAATTGATTAATTAATAAAATAATACATTAAAAATTATCTTATAATCACATACAGTGTTG
Source organism: Piper betle (assembly GCA_033002965.1). Taxonomy (NCBI): domain Eukaryota; kingdom Viridiplantae; phylum Streptophyta; class Magnoliopsida; order Piperales; family Piperaceae; genus Piper; species Piper betle. The sequence goes on along the minus strand of JAURVB010012570.1, from coordinate 103,512 downwards.
TAGTATCTTCCGACCACAACGACAAACAAGTCAAAAGACTTTTGTATGAAATGACTAATCTAATTAATTTCTCCCGAAATCTAATTAAATCTCATAATCTAAGAAATATATGATCAATCTATTCTTAGTATTTAGAACATGATAATTTAAACAATTCGATTGAATAAAAGATTAAGAACTTGAAATAAATTCAATTAAATCATGTTAAGTTCCATTCTTCTTTAGAACGAAATAAAAGACTACTCCATAATAAAAAGAAAATAATATAAAAAGAAACTAATTTTTATTATGAAAGAAAAAGAAATTACAAAAACTAAAAATGTTTCTTCTACTAAACTCCTAAACTAAGACTTGAGATATGATCAACAACAAATGACCGCCCTTTATATAGAAGTGCAGGTATAAGAATTCGAAGAGGGGTATTCACAAATCAACGTAGTCAAATTAATTATGAAGTTGCTTCAAGTTTTCAACTTCTCGACTCCATTGAACACCATAACTTGTAGCCATTAGGTAGGGCCAAATGTCATGACCATTCAATTCTAAAATTTAATTTATTCATCTTTTGTATTGAAATACCAAAATTAAGTATATCTAATAAAATATTAATTAACACAAAAAATAAAGTAAAATATCACTTACTTAATAATATTTATACCCGAAAAGTATAAAATTATATTAAAAATATAGGTAAATATTATATATTTTAAACACTTAACATTAACCAATCGTAATCTTTTAATTATTATTTCATTCATCCATTCAATTTTTATATTATATTATATTATATATATATATATATAATATAATCTAATAGTTACTTTAATTTCATCATTTTTTAATAATAATTCAAAAAATTCATAAAAATAAATTTCCTATTAAAAATAATTAAAAATTCAAATTTTCATAAATAATAATCAATTTTCGAAATTTTCTCTCTCAGCCATTTTATTTGTTTCATAAAATACTTACTGGTTTTTTTTTGACATTGATACTTTTATCTTACTTCTAATTTTTTGAATTAAATTCTTATAAACGATAAATTATTTTGAATTTAAGACATCTTATAAACTTATTATAATGTAGAAGGAAATATAGTATACATCTGGGTTAAAACCCAAAACACTAGTGTGCATATAATTAGGATGAGTTGATTAATCAAGCCTAACTATTCCTCTTTTTATGAGAAAAAAATTGTTAACATATCGTAATCTTTCAATTATTATTTCATTCATTCATTCGATTTTTATATTTAATACATATATATATATATATATATATATATATATATAACTTGATAAATACCTTTAATTTCCTCATCATTAACTTTCAAAATTTTCTTTCTCAGCCATTTTATTTGTTTTATATAATATCTACAACTAGTTTTTTTTTACATTAATACTTTTTATCCGACTTCTAATTCTTTGAATTAGATTCTTCTAGACAATAAATTATTTTGAATTTAACACGTCTTATAAACTTATTATAATGTAGAAAGGGATACTAAAACCCACAAGACTAAGACTACTATGTGTAGAATTAGGATAAGTTGATTGATTATGACCCATTCTTGTTTTTACGTGAAAAAAAGATTGTTAACATATCTAATCTTTAAATTATTATTTCTTTCATTAATTCGATTGTTGTATTTAATATATATATATATATATACACACACACACACAAAGACTGTGCCGCGCTGCATGTAGCGCAACAAATCCTAGCAACTGGATTAAATTGATCCAGTGGCTCAGATTTATTTCACCCCCCGCGCCGCGCTCTAGCGCGCCACCCCCCCCTACCTCCCCCCACCCACCCCTAGCCCGACGCCGCCGCTCCCCCTCCTCTGCCCGGCCGCCATCGTGCATTTTTCATCGGCCCACCCCGGTGCCCGGTGGCGAGGTCACCGATAGTGGGGTGGCACGACAAAAAGAAGGGGGGGGTACGAAACACTAAAGAAAAAGCTTGATGGTAATTTCGTAATAAAAACTTAAACACAATCCTGATTTTAAGTCAATATTACAAAATAAATTTAAAAAAATAATAAAATAATTTTGTAATAAAAACTTGACTTGATCCTATGCAAGATCAAGTAAGGTTTTTATTATGAAATAAATTTTTTAAAAAATAAAATAAGTTTGTAATAAAAACTTGACTCAGTCACGACTTGAGGTAAATTGACTCATGTCGAAGCGAATCAAGTTTTTATTTTATGGTATTTTATTTTTAAAATTTATTTTGCAATATTGACTCAAGTTGAGAGCGAGTCAAATTTTTATTTTATGGTATTTTATTATTATTATTTAAAATTTATTTCATAAATTGACTTACGTCGAGTATGAGTCAAATTTTTATTATGAAATTGTTATCGCCCTTTCCTTCACCCCCCCTCTGTTTTTTGTTGCATGGCTAGGGGCAGCCCCCGCCCTCGGTGACCCCTGCCCATAGCCGCTGTCAAGAGGTGCCCCCCTCATCTGTTTTGTCACATAGCTAGGGACGGCCCCTGCCCCCAACAGCTGCCGGGTGGTGGCCCCCTCCCCCCCGCCCCACTCGCCACCGTCCCCCCTAGCCCCACGTCCCCCCCCCCACTGACCGAACCGGCATGTTACTGGCCCCGGTTAGGTCGGCTAACTCAAACCCAAAAATATGACTCGCCATGCATGGATGAATGTATAATACCCTAACATGATACTACATGGATGTGGTGCAAACTAATTTACACACCAATACAATTACGATCAAAATCAATAAAAATTCTGAAATAAAATGGATAAAATCTCCCTAAAAGTGTAATTAGGGGCCACCCAGTCAAAATAATATATATATAAACATATGCGAATATACATTTATATATCAAACAACTTCATTCACACCGAATCTAATTTGTTGTAAGCTCATTTTGAAGCTTGGGTAGAGCCCGTGCAATCTATTCACATTTTACATCATATCATCATGTCTAGCATTTGATCACATCATATCACCATGTCTTAACATTTAATCAAATCATTCTCAATATAATAACATCATAACAAAATATTAACCACTTTATTGACTGACGTGTGTGCAAGTGACATTAGTGCTCCTCCATCCAGGCTAGTGCATCCAATTCTCGTGATTATCACCTATATATAGTATAAAAATACGTCAGTAACAAACGTTATTAGTCCAAAATATAACTATAACAAACTGGCTATGAGAGCAAACTCTCATATGAAAGAAAACACTAATATACTTCTCGTGATCTTTTTAAAGGGCACCTACTGAGGAGCCACTGGGCTGCAAACCCAGTAGCATCTTGAACTGTCTTCTTTGCTTATGCCTCTTTCGGTATTTTCCTCATTTCATTTTTCTCTAGTCCATCGGGACTATATGTATATCCTAAGCCCTCTCCTTTCCTCCATAATTCTCCTGACGTTGACCACGAAGGCCAAGTACTCTTAGGCAATCACCTTTAATACCCTTTGAACCACAAGTCCAGACATGCAGTGTACTTAACAGTACTTGTAAACCTCCACGTTCTTTGAGTGTGAGGAACTCAAACGTGAAGTTGTCAGGATCCCTCAAGAATGAAACAATCCGCTCACTAATCCATAGCCCGTTTTGATTGTCACAACATTCGCTCATAGTACGTGCAAGTCGGTTTCTCCATCTCTTGTCTCACTGAAAACTCAATAAAATTATATATATAGGCATGGGATGGGATTCATAAAATAGGCTTGAAGGCAACTTATGGTGGATCTTATTTTTTAAATCATCTTCGACGGATTTCATCCTCGACGGATTTCATCCTCGAGGGTTATTAATCCAGAAATAACGTACGACTAAATGGCCCGCGTGAAGTGGGATACAATAAATCCACTACTCGACATGTCCGGTTACGTATAAAAACAAAACACGATGGAGTATAGAGATAAAACAAAAGGCGAGTCCTAACAGACCTGGTAAAAGCTCCAAGCATTACCTCGTGCCTAGGCGGCGAGCTCCTACTCTGTACCTACACATCAAATCTAGAAGCTAACGCCCACAAACAGAATGATGCATCAAACTCGACATGAACATTACACACAACACAATCATCATCTATCACAATAAAAAATCCTCAATGTAAAAATAATTCTAACTCATCCTATTTATATCAATTTTATTATATTTTTCTAAGCTACGTCTTAGTCGAATAACATGCTCAAATTTAATTTACTTAATTCGATCACTAACATTCATCCACTATCAATCAAAGCATACATATCATTATATCATTCATAGTTAGACATTTATCATGACAATTAATCAATCCTAACATGTTGTGCTAATAATCATCAATTTTAAATAACTAAATCAGAGGTAATTATACCTCTCGTCGTCGACAATTGGCAACGGCTAGGGTTTTGTCATGCGTCTCGGAGTTTGAATTCGGTGCTCATCGGCATCTGAAGTTTGATCAGGTTCGACTAGATGAGCTCTGTGAAAAATCTGGCGAATTCCAATGAATTCAGTTTTCTAGAGAGTTCCTGTAGTTTTTCGACAGGTTGCAGTGGTTTTCCGGCAGCTTCCCAACAGCAGTTGCCGGCAACGTCTACTGGCCAAATAACAGGGGTATTGAGTACCGTTGGAACCGGCTCGGCGAGCCTGACGAGTCTATGATGTCGACACGGTTGGCGGAGGCGGTGGCTAGCCGGAAAATGGTTAAAACAGAGGCGGTCGGTGGTGGGTGACTAGATCCGGCCGACCTGGGCGGCGATGGGCTCCACTCTGGTCGAGAAAGTTCGTGAGATGGTCGGCAATGCCAAAGCGGTGACTCGACGGCGATGGTGATGGTTGCTTGCAGCAAAATTGATGATGCTAGTGCGTCGCTAGGCACGACAATTCCAGTGTCGCGGAGGTCGGATGGTGCCGCGGTGGGGCTTGGCAGCGCCGATCAGGGTAGGCCGGCATCGGCAGCGACGAACACAGGAGTGGCACGAGCAAGGGTTTGGATGGGGAAGGTGTTGGGGGAGAAGAAGTAGCTGGGTGGCGATATCGTAAATAAAACTTGACTGGACTCCGAATCGAGTCAAAATAATAACTAGTTCGTAATAATTCCCAAAACAAACATGAAAAAATTGGAAAAAATCCTATAAAATATAACAAACACCACAACAATCATAATGACATAGCTTTATAACTAACAACCCACCTAAACTACCCATCACGACGTTAAACGACTTAAAATTAATTCTACGATCTACTATATATAAAAATAAAAATATAATCTGGCAGAAGCTCATATATTCTAATAACTCATTCTTTTCTATTGTATTCATGACGTTATCATCATATACTTGGATACACATGACCCTCATAGCTCAAACACACGACCGGCGTCGGCTCAGTATACGTTTTCTGAAACTAACTCAACTCGAAAATAACGGTCGAACCGACCGGTTCTAAAAATAAAACTCTGACTCGAATCACGGGTTTTACACCCAGCCCCCCATTGCCCCTTGCCACCCGCCCACCACCCGCGAACCTTCCCCCCCCCCTTGCCCCAGGTATCGCTGCGCCCCACAGCACTCCCTCACCCCTTGCCGCCGCCCAGCAGGGTGGGGGGTGGTGAAATAAATCGGAGCCGCTGGATTTGATCTAGCGGCTAGGATTCGCTGCGCATGCAGTGCAATACAGTTGTTCCCTATATATATATATATATATATATATATATATATAACTTGATAGTTACCTTTAATTTCCTCATCATTAAATAAAAATTCAAAAAAAGGTTCATATTAAAGGTGATTGAAAATTCAAATTTTCATAAATAATAATCAATTTTTGAAAAAATTTCTCTGCCATTTTATTTGTTTCATATAATATCTACAACTAGTTTTTTTAACATTGATACTTTTTATCTGACTTCTAATTTTTGAATTAAATTTTTGTAGACGATAAATTATTTTAAATTTAAGACGTTCTACAAACTTATTACAATGTAGAAGGGGATATGGTGAACTGTATACTTGCAGGCCAAAACCTACAAGACTAAGACTGCTGTGGTAAAATTAGTTGTTCCATGTTTTTAGGTGAAAAAAATTGTTAACATATCTTAATCTTTCAATTATTATTTAATTCATTCATTCAATTTTTGTATTTACATATATATACATGTATGTAAGTAAGTATGTATGTATGTATGTATGTATTACTTGATAGTTACCTTTAATTTCTTCAGTCATTGAATAATAATTCAAAAAAAGGTTCCTATTAAAGGTGATTGAAAATTCAAATTTTCATAAATAATAATCAATTTTCAAAATTTTCTTTCTCAGCCATTTTATTTGTTTCATTTAATATCTACAACTAGTTTTTTTATGACATTGATACTTTTTATGTGACTTCTAATTTTTTGAATTGGATTATTATAGACGATAAATTATTTTGAATTCAAGACGTCCTACAAACTTATTATGATGTTATTTGATTATAAAATATGTGCGTGTGTGCGTTAAATAACTCGAGTTATTATAAAATTGAGCCAAACTATCTAACTTGAATTAGTTCAAACCTACTTTCACACATTTGCTTATAAAAAATATCCAATCATTAAAAATTGTTATTTTGTTTTCAGTCACATCCTTGATCATGTGTGAACAAATCAATTTTTTTAAAGATTATATGTGATATAATTACTAAATAAAAAACACCAATTACAATACACAAACAAGCGTTAATAAAAAGATGATATTAAAAGTTGTCTTAATTATATCTCTGATGATGATATCAAAGTTTTTACTTTAAAAAATGATATTAAAAAATGATAATTAGTCTTACAAATATTTATACGGATTAAGTTTATTAAACCCCTTTTTCCAATCCAAAGTTTACCAAACCCTAAAAAGCAGTCTCCACGAGTATCTATCGATCGTTTTTCTACACTGATGGAGTGGACGCGTGGATACCATTTTGGGCCAGTCCGAGAAAAGCAAACTGCGCCCATGAAGCCTTCTTTCCCTCGCTAGTCAGCACAAGTGGGCCTGGGCTAGACAAGGACATGGCGTGATTTGTGTCGGCTTTTATAATTTCGTGGCCTAGCTTTGCCAACTCGACCATCGATTTTTTTAATAATCCAAATTAAACAAATCAATATATACAGGCGACAAAGAAAGGAAGAAATTTGGTTTCATGTGCAAATTTAGTGGTGTCGGTGGCCCAATTTGCAAGCAAACCTAGCGAATAAGGTGCCTTCTTTCTTTGATCTTTCTAGTCTTCTGAGATTGGGGAAGGAAAAGGTTAACCGAGTATACTTTCAAAGTGAAACTGAAAGTAAGGAGAAAGCTGAAAGACCTGACCTGTATAAGGATGTACACGCCTTGTTAAACTCCACATTTCCACCATATATATATATATATATATATAGAGAAGATGATATAGTGCACTGCTAACTGTGGGCCGGATCAGATTCAACGGCCCACAGCAACCCTCCATACCCCTCCCCCCACCCCCCACTTCCATTTCCATACATCCGGTCGGCCACTGCATGATTGCCGATAGCCGCAGTCCTACCACCACCCACGATTGACCCCCCATTGACCGCTAGCTGCCATGGCCGAGCCAGCCCTCTGCCACCCCCTGCCCTTCCCGCACCTGCCCGCTACCCCTACCGTGCCCCCCTTGCGGTCGGCCACCGCACGATTGCCGATAGCCGCAGTCCCTGCCACCACCCACGATTGACCCCTGCTCGACCGCCGGCCGCCATGGCGAGCCAGCCCCGCCACGCCGCCACCCCCCCTGCCCTTCCCGCACCCGCCGTACCCCTACTGTGCCCCCCTGCGGTCGGCCACCGCACGATTTGCCGATAGCCGCAGTCCTACCACCACCACAACGGTTGACCCCCGATTGACCATGGCACGCCATGGCGTAGCGCACCTGCTACCACCACCCCCCTTTTGATTGGTAACTCTGCCCTTGGCCTATAAAATAAAAAATTGACTCTATACTCGATTCGGAGTAAATATTAAGATATAAATTTCAAGAAATAAAATAACATAAAATATAAACTTGACTCGATATCGAGTATCGAGTCAATATTAAGATATAAATTTTAAAAATAATTTTAAAATAAAATATCATAAAACAAAAACTTGACTCGATATCAGTAGTCGAGTCAATATTGAGATATAAATACCAAAAATGATTTTTAAAAATAAAATACCATAAAATAAAAACTTTGACTCGATATCGAATTGAGTCAGCATTAAGATATAAATTTTAAAAATAAAATATCAAAATAAAAACTTGGTCTCGATATCGGGTAACGAGTCAAGTTTTTATTTTATGTTATTTTATTTTTAAAATTTATATCTTACTGTTGACTTTGAGTCTGGCATCAAGTCAAGTTTTTATTTTATGGTATTTTATTTTTAAAATTATTTTTAATGTTTATATCTTAATATTGACTCGAGATTAGGATCGAGTCAAATTTTATTACAGAAAATTATTTTATTTCTTTTAAATTTGAGTCAAGTTGGGCCTAATTCAAGTTCTTATTTTATGATAAATTATTTTTAAAATTTATATCATAATATTGACTTGAATCGGATTAAGTCAAGTTTTTGTCACAAAAATCTTCATTTCTTTTAAATTTGACTCGAGTTGCACCCCCCCCACCCCTAGCCGACGAGTGTGAACAGGGGCAGGTGTGCGATGACTAGGGTAGGGGTGGCAAGGGGGAGAAGAAATGGGCATGGGCGGCAAACGGGGCAATGGCAGGGGGCGGCCGGCGAGTGGGAGCTTGGTGAGGGGCTAGGAGCTTGGTAGGGCGCTCAGCCACGGAGGCTGGTCGTCGTGGGGTTAATCGCGGTTGATGGTGGCTACAGTGTCGGCAGCGTGCACGACCGGCCGGCGGATAATGGATGGTGGGGGTGGGGGTGGGGCGTGGGGCTGATTACTGTGGGCCGTTGGATCAGATCCAACGGCCCATAGTTGGCAGCATATGGTGCGCTGCCAATGGTGGGCAGTGCACCATATCATCTTCCTATATATATATATATATATATATATATATATATATTCATTATTAGACCACTTGAAGAAAAAAAGTCATAATTAGTCTATATATATATATTAATATATGTATAATTGAAAAAAAAACTTATAATTCCCCTTGTTGTATAAACATGATAATACTCAACACGTTGTGGAATTATTCATGTCCTTTGAATTATTCAAAGTAATGTTTTCCACATGCATACATGACGCAATGTTCATTACTAGGGCTGCTACATGAACGAGCAAGCCGAGTTTAGCTTGTGTTCAAACTCGACTTAAATGACTCGAAGTTTGTTCAAACTCGACTCGACATCAAATAAGTTTTGAATATATATACTCGAAATCAACTCGAATATTTTTTATATTATTTGAGTTCAAATACATTATACTGCTTAATTTTGATGAGTTCGAAACCCGACTTGAAAATAGTTCATGATGGATTGCTCAATTAGGCCCAGGCCCAAATCTTGAACATGTATTCAACAAAAAATGATCATGCGATGAGTGTGGATTGAACACATGATCGTCATGGTCTTTAGGATGACACTCTCCCTTATTTTATTGTATATAAATAAATATAATTAGCTACAATTAAATTTATTTATATATATATACATATATATAGATTATCTTAATCGGGGCTGATAATATTTTTATTTTAAATTTTAATATAGATCGTTTGATTATAATGATGACTTGAATTTAATAAAAAAACAAAAATTGAAAAACAAAATACCCTCACTACCACCCTCCCTATTCATTACACCACTTTTATCTTTACAATATGATATATATAGAATGTGCGGTGGGGGGAGGCCGGGACTTGAAGGAAAGGAAAGTAGTAGACAACAACAAATGTTGCTAGAACGTCTGGCGGTGGTTAAGTGATTGCTTGCCTTTTGCCAACCCATTTACAAGTAGTATAATGAAGAATCATCGATGCACAATATAAAAATTATAGGATTCCCAGTGAAGCTTATATTAATTGTAACAAAATGACTTGTTATATTCTATAGCACAATATCCATGCCTAAAAATTCATATGGTCTGTCTTCCCTTTTCAGTTTCTTCCTCATATAACAGCTTTTGTTTCCATGGCCCTAGCACCAAGAATATTGTGAAAAACAAAAAAACCGTCGAATACCTTTTCAACAGTATACTCATCTACTACTGGGCCTTACTGTGATTGAGTATGTTGTTCGAATCTATTTAATTGATTAATCACTCCACAAAACCTGATTAAGCCGTGACATTAAACATGCCATTACTAATGCACTGGCCACCTCCTAAGTGCACTGCTAGCTTGATGGAAAATTATGAGAATTAAAAACCAATTTTAGTTGACGTATAGAATTTTTTAATGGTTGGCCTTCAAGGAGCACAATTTCCAGCCGAAGGCAAGGGGGATTTTACTCCAATACAAGCAAGTGATCAGAAGGAAACTAAGAATAATACAAAGTGAAGTGGTAGGAAAAAAAGAATGGCTCAATATTTTTGAAGTAGAAAAACATTGGATTTTGGTCGAGCATGTGTGAAGGTTCAGTACCCAAACGCGCCTTTCCAGAGTCAGACTAGAAACGTACAATATTGCCGCACTCTATTGTGGAAGAGACGAGATCATCCCAATAATATAACTCTAGCATATGCACACTTGGCAACTAGATTGAACTTTGAAGCATTAGATCAATGGCGAAAGCTCTTCGAGGGATACTTAGTAAGGATTGATAGGAAACACAATTGCTGCGTGCTAGAGTATTACTTATCATAAGTTCTGCATGATTTAGTTGGAATGTTTGGAAACTTTGAGGAGAAAGAGATGCCTAGCAGCTTGGTACTTCATGTGTTAGTGGAAATCAACAAATCAACAATTACTAGGTATAGTATCGTCTATATTTATTTTCAAGCACATCAAAAACTAACTTCCTACATGTTAATCAAATTTTTACCAACATACTTGATAGTTGATTCCTTATGTTACTTATGGTGAGAATTAACTGGGCAAGGTGAGCATGCATCAATCCAACCATCTCTGGAGAAACTCTTCAGTCTTTGCCACGAACATTATCTTCTTTGCAAGTCCAACTGTCTTAATGGCTTCGAAGGGGCTCCTAGTTCTTATAGGAAACGTTGTTGGGCTCAACGTTCAACATTGAGGAAGCCAACATTGTACCGCTATACCCACACACTCGCCCAACACGCACACTTAAAATACCAACCTTGCACAAACACACCCACGAGGTATAGAGCCTGCCACTTCTTACCCAACCCATATATCTTATAGTCATTGCATTGAGTTGGGTAGTGATCGTTGGATACAGAATGATGAAATTGGCTTTAACAAGTCTTTAAGTGACTTCAATAGAAGTTTTACTACTTACTAATACAATATTAATTGATAATAATATATAACTTCCTACCGAGGCATCTTTTTTACATTACTTTAAACTGAAAAAATCCCTTGTAAAAAAAGTCACTCAAAAGATATCATGCAAAAAAATTAGAAATCTTATTTGAGCAAGTATTATTAACTACAAAATTTCAATCCGAGTATGGATTTCAACGTTTAAATAAAATTTGCCAATTTTTTGGGCTCTAAGACTTTTTGAAATTGATAATAATGATTAAATAAAATAAAAATCTTAAATTAAATGGGTATTTAAGGATCTACTGATTTGAAAATATATAGTCCTAAAACAAGTCAATATTAATGATGAGGATTTTCAATCCGACAAAATAATAAATATTTAAATTAAATATATCAGTTTTTTGGATTTCTAATATATATATATATATAAATAATTATTTTAACATGTTTATAATAAAAAATAGTAATGATAAAATACTTAAACTAAAAAGTATTTATAGGCTCATAAAATTTCCAGTATGACTAGAATAAATCATAATGCAGAAAATGCCGAAAAATATGGTGAAAATTTTCCACACTTCTAAGTGAAAGAAAAATAGAAAAATAGTTATCTGGGTTAATTTGAATCAACTGATTTTTTAAATTAAGGGCTTAAATTGAAATGATGTTTCACTAAAAATCGGATCCTGAAGTTGATTTTCTTTTTATTTGGAACTTGGTTATCATGAAGTTGATTTTCTTTTTAATTGGGGCTTTGTTATCATGCATTGAAAAATGAAAATAAATTCGAAGTCACAATGCGTGCAGGTCTAGATTAGTTATTATAAATTATGTTCTTATACAATTAAGAAAAATATTCTTAAAAAAGAAAAAACGCATAAGATATGATTGATAAACAAACATTTGAAACGGACATGTATTCTATAGCAGGTAGGGGTCCGAATTCAAAACGACAGGAACACACGACCGAAACATACCCGATAAAGTCCCGTTTAATGTACAAAGTGCCGTCGTCTTCATCCCCGATCCGTCCTCTTCCCAAATCCTTAAACCCTCTCTCGCCGGCGACGAGGGAGGGTGCCGCGCCGCTGCCGCTGCGCTGCGACTGTATCAATCGCCGCCGCGACCGTATCAATCGCCGTCTCTGATTTTGATTGCCGTCTCTGGTTGGCATCGCTGGTGCTTGTATTATTCCTGTGAGGCTTCTGCTTCTTGTATTTGTTTTACTTAGTCGTTTTTTTAAATTTTTCTTCTTACTCTTGGTTTTGGTTGCGCTTGTTTTTGTCGGGAAAAATCTTGCAGTCGCGGTTGTGGTGGTTTTTGTGGGGAGGGGGCGTGGTCGATTGGTGTGGTAAATTGGAAGTGGTTTGATGCTGTTTGTATGATTAGGATGTTTTGTGCGAAATTGTTTGAGCCCAATGTTTTTGGTTTGTTTGGGATTGGGGAAGATTGAATCTTTGGTGGGATTCGTTGAAGTTTTTGGCTATAGCTTGTCTGCAAGACTATGAGACTAGGGCTACCGATTTTGATGCTTTACTTGGGTGGTTGAAACGGTGAAAGGGAATAAAAATTGGAGAGAGTGGACCGTAAAGGTACTGGTATTTTATGTTTGATATGGCGCCGTCCGATCCTGTGCATGGCATCGACCCTCTGAGTGTGCCATATAGTCTGCACAGAAAAGTAGGGTGCAGTGTGGCAACGCTACACCTTGCCCTGCCGTGCATTGGCTATATACGTGAAAATTCTTTTATGTCTTTCTTTTTCAGGATCAGCTTGTAGTAGCTGACAGAAGTCATGATTACAATTACTAAAGGTTAGTTTTATTTTCTCTTCTGTTCGACCTTTTAAAATCACATTGTCATCTTTCAAGGAGGGCTACGTAAATGTTTTTGATAAATGTTAATTTGATAGTTGCTGCCAAGGTTCTGAAATTGATGCTATAAATGCATGAAACAGGTTCTTGTAAAATGTAAGGAATAGCAGGTTACGATTTAGTTTACTTGTGGTAAAATTGGATGATGTTGCTGTGACAGGTGAAACTAAATGTGCTGCTGTGGAAAGCTTCCACATTCAGCTAAAGCGCAAGAGGCCAAGATTGAATGGTTCTAAGGCAAACATTTGTGCAAGTGTTCTGAAAACATTAATGACTCATAGCTATGGTTATGTGTTCAATCAACCAGTAGATCCTGTCAAGTTGAATATTCCTGATTACTTCGATATTATATCTCAACCCATGGACCTAAGTACAATAAAGCATAAACTAGAGAATGGGGCATACACAAATATTCAAGAGTTTGCATCTGATGTGAGATTAACATTTTCTAATGCCATGAATTACAATCCTCCTCAAAATCCTGTTCACTACATGGCAGCACAGCTGGAGAACATTTTTAATGAACGATGGAACGCAGTGGAGATAAAATATCAAGAGGAAAGTGTGAAACTCAGGAAGCCATGTGTGCAGAAACTAGAAAAGAAAATTCAAAGCTCTGGGAAGCCATGTTGCACTGTTTCTTCATTAAGAAAAACAATGAATTTTGCAGAGAAGCAGAAATTAAGAGATGATTTGGCATTCTTGAATAATGGGAAAATGCCAGATCCTGTCATTAAATTTTTGCAACAGTTTGAAATGGTATCTCTAGATGGGAAAATTGAATTGGATGTTGATGTACTTGATGGTGAAACGGCATCTGAGTTACAAAGGATAATCAAAAGTTGTTTGAAAGAGAGGCTAACAAAGGTATTCTTCATAAGCTGGACAGTTAGTTTTGAATCTTTGAGTAAGTTTTACTTCAAAAAGTTTTAGGTCGTCAAATAGTTGTTTTGGCTAAAATTTCTCGTTTTGTTGATTGTTCAGTCTTCAGCTTCAGAAAATGCTGGCGCTGGTTCTCAGTCCTCTGAGAAATGCAAAAAACTGAGATTGGTGAAGTACTCTCAGACTGGTGTGTAGTGTATGAATGTCTACTGCTGTTAACTTCCCAGAGTTCTTTCATTTATTGAAGGATCTTCTCTGACCCTTTTAGCTTTGACTTGCATAGTTGTTTATTTGTTTTAACATGTATTCATTCAGATCGTGAAAGACTGTTGACAAGTGAGAGCAATTTGTGCAGTGACAATGTAAAGAAATCGGTGTGTATTACCACTCTTTTCATAGTTTAGATTAGCAGATGAGGAAATGGTGCTTTATATGCTATATGCAGTGTAAAGATATAATTGAAAGATTGTGTTCAAATCCAGGATAATCTGGCAGCTAATAAAATCACTTCCTCCATACTGTCACATTGCTCTACTTCAGAATCAGATGGTAATTAATTTTTTCCCTTCATTTCTCACTTTGTGGTTTATGGTGTAAGCTCGTATTCCTCTTGGACTGCTTTTTATTGTCTTCCACATAGACACTATAGACGGTACAAAAGGAGAGAATGCAGTTTTACTTTCTCATCTTCTTCCTGCTGATACCTTTTGTAGAGAAGGTTGTTTTTCCATGACTTTAGTCTGTTTCTTAAGGGTGGTTTATGGCACCTAAATCTTTGTGGCTTTCAGATTTATGGTCTGGTGGTCATTGGGTTAATGATCTTTCATATGACGAACAACTGTCACCTAGTAGAGCCCTTCGTGCTGCAACTCTGAAGAGCCGTTTTGCTGACACCATTTTGAAGGCACGCCAGGGAGCACTTCTATCTCAGGTCCTTATGTTCTTCATCTGAGTTTCTCTCATTCTCTCTACATGCACATATAGACTCAAATTTTCCATATTCAAACATTTCGTTTAAACGTTCTTATTTTTTTGTTATTTTAGTTGAAATTCTTGTTTGATTGTTTTTGCAATAAATTTTCAAATAGATTAATATACCACAAGTAGGATGTATACGTTTTTTTACTGCTTTCATTTGAGTTTGTCAGTAAAATTTTAACATTCATTTACAGATGCCATTAAGCTTGCCTGGGTTTTTTTGGGAGAAGAAAATGATCTGTGAAGCTAAGTCAATTTTGTTGTGAATAATATTTTATTACATTCGAAGAGATGCAATTATGCTTGGCAGTGTTTTGTGGAGAATAAAAAATGATCTGTGAAACTAAGTCCATTTTGTTGTGAATAATATTCTATTGAGCTATTTATACATGAGCAATTTAGTGGGTCCTCCCACTCAAAATCCACATATATAAATATAAAAATAAACAATTCGGGTTCTTAAGGATTTCAAATCAATCCAATGCTTTTAACCCTTTCATCTTAATTATCAAAGAAATTGTGATAAAAATTAATTTTAAAATATCTTTAAACTGCATTTTTTAAAATCTTTAGTAGGTCATATTGATGCCAAAAAATGATAAAAAATTTATCAACATCCTATTTATATACTCTACTTTCCATACATATAAAATTCATTATGTGGGACCTATTGAAAATTGTTCAAATTAGATGTGTAGCTCATATAAGCTATATGAAGTGTAGCTCGCCTTAATTTTTCCTATTCTATTATGTTCAGTGCTTCCTGAAATGTATAATGTACTACCATCTAGGGATTTCTTGATTTGGAATGGTTTTATTTTTGGTATGTTAAAGACTGCTGGCTCAGTTTGGGGATATGGTTTGTTTTTAACATCTTAAATATTGGAGGACTTCCATTTTCTTTCTTCCATGGAAAGTGGCACTAAATGTGTTTGGAATATTAGTAAAGATCAATTTTTTTCGTATCCATATTTCTATCTCATCTGGAAAGGAGCCACATTTATCACAGTTATACCGTGCTTCAATTTTAAGGAGTTCCACAATGTGGAGTTTTTACCCCCTTTGATTTCAAGCACCAAAACATGAGTTTGTCTCTAGCGTATTTTTGCCCTTGGGGTTTGCTTTTTGCAACCAGTAACTGATTCTATAAGCAATTATGCAGATTGAGAAAAGGGATCCTGTCAAGATGCAACGTGAAAGAGAAAAGCTGGAAAGACAGCAACTTGAAGGTAGTATGCTTTTATGAAATGAATGATTTTCATATAAATGTTCATACTTGGCTCTTAAGGTTTGTAGTTCTGAGATGCCTTTAGTGTACCAAGATATAATTCAAAATTCTAAGGATATTTTAGGCTTGGTAAGATTTATGGTTTTTTGAAGAGGTCATTTTGGGAAATTTCATTTTTGAGTTCAAAATTTTCTCCCTCTAATATAATAAAGGGGCAGTTTGGTGCTGAATTTTATTAATACGTGTCATTCTTTTCTAAATTTTGGATTTTATGTTGTTCAATCCTTCATGTAATACTTTTTGATAGAAATCTGGGCTATTAGTTAATCTCTTCCAAAAGATGAGAAAGATAAGATGCTAGGTGATCCAATGTGTGGAACACAAAAGTATGACTCTGAGAAACATTTAATGCTTTATTTCTTTTGTATAATAGTTATGTATCTACTTAAGTGTCTAAGTAGGTTGTTTGACAGGGTTATTTGATGAATATGAGTGAAAGATGTGAAAAAAGAAGTTAGTGTTCATGGATTCATCTATTTGAGTTTTTACTAGCCGTTGAGCATAAAATTGAATAAATATGGCTAATATTTCTAGTAAAATAAAATCAGATGGTTCCTTGAGATAGCGGAAGATATGGAGTTGTACTAGAAAATTGTAGAGGAATAAATTGTTTGATATTGCTCTTATGATTCATTGTACTAAAGTTTATTCTTTTGTTCTATTTGGAGTTGCACTGGATGTTATATGTGTGCTATTTTCCCATCATTCCATCTTCCTGGATTCTTCTTGGTAGTAGTTGTATTTAGTGTCATAATTTAACACCGACTGTAATCTTTTTGGCCCTGTGAATTATAGTTGCTCTTTTTGGTCTTGTGAATTTATTTTGGATAAATTTTGATTTTCTTTAAAAATATTATGGAAGCAGAAAAGGCTAGGATTGAAGCAGAAAAGTCTCGGATTGAAGCAAAAGTTAAAGCTGCTGAAGCAGCACGAGTTAGGTCTGAAACTGAGATGAAGTTGAAACTAGAGAGAGAGCGAGAAGCTGCTCGGCTAGCATTGGACCAGGTGTGGTGCTCTTTATCCTTTCTGTTGTAATTTAAGATTGCATTGGTTGGGACTAAAGTTGATAGCCAGATTTTGAATCAGCTTGTTGGTTGTGTCTGTTGACTCAGATGGTGAAGACCGTGGAGTTTCATGAGAACACAAGTTTGCTCAATCAACTTTCCATGTTGGATGCTAGAATGGGAAACCCACTTGAACAGCTTGGATTGTTTATTAAGCATGATGACTTGGAAGATGAGGATGAAGACTTCAGGAAGGAGGATGTTGAGGAGGGGGAGATTGAAGACGATTAAACCCGTGAGTTATTATTTCCCATAGAATATCTATTATCTACATAATGTTGGAGGGCGAAGTTCTAATTGAAGTTTGTCGATTAGAAGAGGGACTGACTGGAATTTCGACCTTGGCATGGCGGCTTATCTTTGTATAGCAAAATCCTACTTTGGACTTATTTGTCTAGTAAATACCAATTGAAATGAATAGGTATTTAACTTGATGGGACATCCTAATATAGAACTAGTACCAGAGGGCCCTATTTTGTATGGCATTAGTGAAAGTTCCCTTTGCCTTCCAATGTATCTTCCAAGATACGTGGTAGGAAAATTTCCTGGTTAATTTCATCTTATAAGTAAACTATTCTTCATAAAAAAACAATTAGTGGAGCATGGACGCCTCCTAAAAAAATGATGATACTGTGACGTTTATTCTCTTAATACAAATGTGCGCTTTTTCTAATCATTTGAATATTGGGAGTTAAATCAGTAATAAAACAAGTAACTGTTTTAACCGCTAGTCGAAAGACGTCTGAAAGACTAGAGGATGTTGTCGGATGTACTATTTACTAGTATGTTATTTATGATTGAAGGGTGTTTTTATATAACGGACTTTAACTACCGTACCTGAGTTGGGTCGGGTGGTAGGATGGATATGGGTTGGATCAAGCCGTGTCTGGCCACTTTAGATCCGCAGTGGCTAAGCTTGGCTAGCCTTATCTGATCGCCATAGGCCGGCAGTGGCCAAGTGTAATTGGCTGTCTTGGGTTAGATTCTGTAGGCTCTAGCCGTCGGGGTGGCCAGGGATTTGGCTAAATGCACGCATTGGAAGCAAGATAAGCATTTTATTTACTTGAAAAACTCGATTTCGTGCGTTTTAGAGGCTTCTGGAGGCCTATGCAGGAGGATTTGCATCATTCCATGAAGCCTAATCCGACATCACAAGCGCACTCGCGCGTGTTCCTTCAACGGCTGATCTTTTCTTAAAAGATTATATTATTTTTATTTTAAACAAAAAGGCATATTTTGGTTTGGTTAATTTTTTATGCCCAACTTAAATTTCCTCAATCTTTATATGATTTTATACCCAAAACCCATGGTGGTTAAGTTATTACGAGAAAAAACTTGCAGAACATTTTTGAATCTAAGTAATGTACCAATGATCCTTTTTATTGTACAAATTTCTTTTGAAATATATGATTGTCCTTTAATTGTAAAATATAACTGGGAAATTTACAAGCTGGCACTAGAATGGACGATAATATCCTGCGAGAAAGGCCATTGCAATACTGTGTGTTTGGCATGAGTGACTATAATTCTTTCACGGGTGCCCAAGACTGATATATCCTAATGGTTAATGGTAACTTCATTAACCAGTTTTGGCTCGAGCTACCAACTTAACCATGCATTCGTTCTCTTGATCACTTAGAATTGACGAAACAATACGAATGCGTTCACATTGTAACATTTCTCTATAATTATCTATTAAACCACGGCTTGGCTATCCACCAAAACATCTGCCAGACTGCACCCCTACACTTGAGAGTTTCCTTCCATTTGTTGCCGTGATTGATTTACAAAATTAAAGATGAAGACCTCTTTATTTCACGTTTATTATGCACTTTTGGCTTTCATATCATAGATTTCGCCCATATACATACATGGTGCATAGCTGCTATAACTCTTTGGACGATGAAATCATTGAACGAAGTAAACCAAGCAAAAATAAATCAGACATTTTCTTTTTTAAATTGAAAGGATGAGCCTACAATACAATAAGCATATATATATATATATATATATATATATATATATATATATTAATAAAAGAGAAAAAAAACACAGAGTACAGGTTTGGGTACATAATTGGCAGAAGTATTACAAAAGGACGAACATTTTGCAAACGAACGCCACCCCTTAGTCGGACATGATACAGATTTAAATACGGACGGATTGCTTGAACGCCGTCCTATCTATACGAGCCAACCCGGAGCTCGTCGTCGCCGGAGGCGGTGGAATGATGTCGGCGGGGACGAGGCGGGATCGGCTGGGCGGCGGGCCGGCGAGGTACACGGCGGCTGCTGCTGCGGCGGCGGCGGCGGGGATGAGGTGCATATCGTGCAGGGACGAGTACGAGGCGACGGAGGCGGGGACGTGCCGGGAGTGCTACGAGGAGGCGAGCGAGACGGAGGAGGAGTTGAAGCGGGAGATCGACGATCTCAAGTCGAAGGTGGCCTTCCTCAAGCTCTCGTCCCCCGTCGAGTTCCACCACTACCCTTCCCCTTCCTTCACCGACCTCCTCGTCCTCGCCTCCGACGATCACTGCTCCGCCCTCCCCGCCCATCGCGCCGTCTTGGTATAACATCCACTGATACCTCTCCTTTTTTTCTTTTTATTTTTATTATTATCTTGTTGATAGTGTTCTCGCTTGTCTGTGAGGTAGGTAAAGTTTGCTGCTTTTGGTCGTTGATGATACGTAGTTGGATTTGGGGGATTTGTTTTTCAGTGGAAATTTCTTGTCTTTTGGACTATCGGCTGAATTTTGAGGGGGCTGGTGAGCCAAAACTGGGGAGATGTGTAGCACTATAGGATAATCTGTTGTGTATGCTGGGAAATTTGTAGTGTGGTCCAGCAAATTCTGTAATTTTTCATTGCCTCATTGTTCTTCTGCTTTTGTATTCTCTATGAATGCTTTTTTTTCATCATATCTATTTATGCATTGCCTCTGCCTATGTGCGCTCATTTGAAGGGGAATTATGATCATTTCGTATTGGAATCATGATAATTATGACTATTAAAAGTGATGATTTGGATAAAATGACGCTAGAAGTAATTGCATTGCGTGGCAATGACATTAAAACACGGTATCCTAATGTGTCAAGATTTACCTGATGTCATATGTTATGCAGGTTAGTTTTTAACTCTTCTAAATATGAGACGTGATTTTTTTAAAAAATACAATGATCATTTGCTGAGATGCAAAGACTTACATTGCAGTCAATTTAGTAGAAAGTGACGCTTGTGTTAATCTGAAGACGACCAGGAATGGAATGCAGATATTTCTTTGCTTGGAAATAAGCCAAGAATATTTATTATCATTGCTTCAAATGTGTTTCTATATGAAAATTAGGAAGGAATGCTGTTAGTTAATTGGACACAAAGCATTATATTATGTTGATTTCTGGACTGTTTTATTATGGTATGACAAAAAAAGTTGTTTGTTATTTATTCTTAGTTCGATAATGCATTCAAATTTATTCAAATAGTAGTGTTGGTTTCTTTAATTGGCCAAACAATAGATGAGAATATGCTAATTAAACTTTTGAGTAACCTTTGATTGACCGATTTTATTGTGTCTAACATTGGCTTATATCCTATTTGTTATATATTAGCAAGGTCTCATTTATGAATTACAGCTGCCAAGAATGTGTGCTAATAGTGCGCTAAATCGAGAATGAAACTCTTACTATAGTTTCAGTTTATCATTTTTGCAGATGTGTTCTGTTTGACAATGAAGAGTACTAGTTCATATTTGAGACGAGCATTGTTTTTGAAAATTTTGTTGATGTTTCCTTGTGATTTGTCTAGATTAGTAGATTGACTAAAAATTGGCACATTGGTTGGCTTATATCTGTCAAAGGCTAGCGTGATAATTTTGGTTCTGAAAGTGAAGTTACTGAAAGTTTTGTGACTTTTGTCTGATTTTCTTCTGAGCTGATCTAGAAGTTAGACAATAATTGTTGATGCCATAATTCCCATATTGCCGATCTGTAATCACTTTATCATGACTACACGTGCTTTCTATTAACTTACTTTCGTTTGTGGACTATCCCAGATAAGTAAGTCCCCAGTTTTCAAAGCTATGCTGGAGAATGAGATGGAAGAGAGCAGAAGCGGGACAATCAAAATAAGTGATGTTTCCTATGACGTGCTCCGATGTTTTGTTCAATATTTGTACACGGCCGAAGTCTCCCTAGACGAGCAACTTGCTTGTGAACTCCTTATACTAGCAGAGAAATACCAAGTGAAGCACCTCAAAGCATTTTGTGAGAAGTTTATGACTTCTAAAGTAACAAACGAAAATGCAATCATGAATTTTGCATTTGCCCACCGCCACAATGCCAACCAATTACTTGAAGCAGCTTTGTCCCTGATCACTGACAACATGCACACTTTAACAGTGAGGGAGGAGTACAAGGAGCTTGTTGACAAAGACCCAAGACTGGTAGTAGAGATCTATGAAGCTTATCTTGCAAAGCAGATAAATACTGCATCAAGGGGATTCTTCGGCATGAGTGGTCATGAAGGAAAGATGAGTGATAATATTATACTGCTGCAAATGAACTCCCCTTGTATACATTATGGGTGGAGTGATAGTTTTTTTGGGTCAAATGTTAGTTCTCTTTTCTATCATTGGTTGAATGTTATCGTTGGTGTGTTAAACCATCCTCTTTTATCTAAGAAGTACGCTGTATGCAATATGCCGGCCATAATATTGAGTAGATATATGTCAGGCTAATGCTTGCAAATTGCTTAAGGCTTTTAGCGCGGCCCACCATATTTTAATTTTGAGACAAAAAGTAGATAGGGGAATCTCTTTTTGTAATAATCAGTATTTAATTTTTATGTTCATGGATTAAAATTATGGATATATTTGTTTTTTGAGATAAAATAAATGGATATATTTAGTATTTTTGTTTGCGATAAAATTTTTCTTTGTAGATGAACATGTATATGATATGTGATGCATAGATTAATTCATTAAGATGGTTAATTATACTTGATATGAGTTAGAAGATCCATCTTTAAAGTGAAAAGGGTGAGAAAAGGCAATTGGTGGAGACGACTTTGACTAGTTGGATAAACAATCAGGGAAATTGTTTAATGAGACAAGTACACAAGATTACAAGTGCAGCCTTTCTTATGATTTAGTTATTTTTCACATTGGGTTATTTGTTTTAATGTTGATATGACTCTTATTATAATCTATGCGATCGTCATGTGATCATTTAAGTGAAATCGATGTTGAAAAAGGTTTATTGATTAGTTGATAAGGGCTGAACTGGGTAGTTTTGGCCAAATAAAGTTAAATGGATGGACTTTTTGTGACCTTTTATGATTTTGGTGGAAGCTAGAACATAGCTAGCTAGTTTCTTAGGGTTTTGGGAGGCTTGAAGGACAACTAAGGAAAGGAGATAATTAGGGTGCAATATATAAAATCTTATTGAGAGAAGCCGATGACTATTTTCTTTTCTACAAAGCCTACGAGCAGCCTTCTCTCTTTGTGACCGTGATGCTCCTCCCTCCTCGTTCTTTGGCTGTTTTTTCATCCTTCTTAGGAGTTAAAAAAGTTGTAGAGCACAACACATTGAAAATAACCAAAGAAAAGGATAGTAACACAACTTTGACATAATTAATTCATGCATTATTCTTACATTCATGTTGTTTATTGTGTACTATTGTTATGAACATGTGTATTCATAAAAAATATAACATCCTAAATCCAATTTACTCTCAAACCAGATTAGAATTGTTACGATGGATCGAACTTACTCTTACTTTTGATTAAGTTAGTCAGACTTAAACCTAAGCGAAAAAATCTAAACCTTATCGATGTTTCAAAATGAAGAAACACCACTAATGCCCAATTAATGCATGAATAAGATGCAACTTTAACACGATGTTACGTGAATTACATGTTAGGGAGGCACAACAAGATAATTACATACATCAATATTCCCAAAAAATTTTGGAACGAAACGAATAAGGGGCCCAACCTATTTAACGAAAAGTGAAAAGTGGGAATAAGGGGCCCAACCTGTTTAACAAAATATAACATGATAACAAGCAAATAAATATTTTCGCATCAAAACTAGAACATAAATTATTTATCACAAGTTATAAATTGGGTTTTGACCCAACTACTGATCTCATCTAACATAACAACTAGGTAAGCCTCAATGTACCTCAAATGTATCCCGATCACGTGCAAGATATCATAATACATGTTTGATAATCCAAAATGGATGACAACAACATAGGTACATCACAAAAAATCACACAAAAGTAACACAAACAAGAAATACAACATCGATTGAGATATGTGTGTGCAAAGAAGGATATTTTGCCAAGGCTGACAACTCCCACTCTTAAGAAAACTAGTATCTTATACCTTTTCAAACCTTCATATTTCTCCTGCCTTCGAGCACAAAGACCGAGCACTGACAGTTACCTTTAGTTTCATTGATACCGCAAGTCTAAACATGCAATGTACACAATAATACGCACCTACTTCACACTTCTCCATGTGTGAAGAAGCTTAAAACGTAGAATTATTAAGATCCTTTGAGAATAGAACAACCTTTTCATTAATCCAGAGCCCACTGTGACTTATACATGCACCATCTCACGGCATGTGCAAATTGGTTTCTCCCACTTTTGGTTCATAGAAAAATCTGACAAAATTATATTTATAAGGTTGGGAAGGGGATTATGTAAATAGGCCGGTAGGTAACTTAAGGTGAAACTGAGTTTTCGAAAATAACACGAGAGATCTCATCCTCGAGGGTTCTTAATCGTGAAAGAACGATACCTTTAAATGACCTGTGTTAAATGAAATTTAATAAAACAACCACTTCATACATCTTTCAACCTGTATATCAAAATATCAATGGCATAGAATAACAAATCTGAGTAGCGAGTCCTACTAACTTATAGAAGCTCCAAGCGGGGTCTCTCGCCTAGACGGTGAGCGCCTACACCAAACTTACAGAAACAAAATTACTCACTAATAAAGTCTATATGACACATGAATGAAATGAATGAATGAACAAATGAGACAGAGAACCAAGGCATACAACACATAAAGGTAGACAAATGAACTAAATGACGACACACAATCACAAAGGCAAGACAAGGCACACGACAATATCTTATGTGGGCACAATAACAATATTTCTATGAGACAATAATACGATATGGTTCAAGGAAAAAAAGTGGGAAAATAACTACTTAGTATGACTGATAGTTATAATGCAACTAGAATAAATGATGAGGATCCACCACTTTCCATATATATATATATATATATATATATATATATATAGAAGATGCGAATGATGATGATAAGACTAGCTTTTTAATTATTATCTTTACGAGAGACGAAAGAAGTAAACATTACCAACAATCAAAAGCGATGGCCAACCACATGAAGTAAATAATTCACGATTTTATAATTAATCATGTATTGCACTAATGTCAATAATTAGATATATTCTATTAACATCAATACCGATTAAGTTATAACCAATCATAATTAAAATATATATTCACAAATTGAATAACAACTATGTTGACGATAAGTAATTTGACATTTAATTATTTTAAAAGCCCTAACTATGATTCAAGAATTAATCACCTCTCAATCTATTCAATAATAACAACTTGAACTAATTAATAAGAGTTTAAATTAATTAATTAAGTTTCCATTTCTAATTACCATCAAAAGGTTAATTATTTTTACATCATAATATCACAAAAGAACACTCAATCTGTAAAACCCACGATTCGAGTCAGGGTTTTATATTCAGAACCGGTCGGTTCGACCGTTATTTTTGAGTCGAGTCAGTTTCAGAACACGTGTACTGAGCCGACGCCAGTCGTGTGTATGAGCTATGAGGGTCATGCGTACCCAAGTATATGATGATAACGTCATGAACACAGCAGAATAGAATGAGTTATCAGAATATATGAGAGTATGCCAGTTATTTTTTTATTACTTTTATATATAATGGATCGTAGAATTAGTTTTAGGCTGTTTACTGCGTTAGGACGCGTTACGGGCAGTTTGGGTGGGTTGATAGTTCTAGAGCATATCATTGCGATGTTTTGGTGTTTGTTTGATTTTATGGGATTTTTCCCAATTTTTATGGAATTTTTTTAGGATTTACGGCAACTTAATTAATATTCTTGACTCGAGCCGGAGACGAGTCAAGTAATATTTACAAGTTTGCCACCAGCCCTTTTCTTCCTCTCCCCGACCTTTCCTTTCTTCCCCAAACCCTAGCCGCGCCACCCTCCGCTCGTCTCGCCGCCGCTGTCGACGCCGCCCGGCCGCCGATCGTCGCTGACTAGCCCCGCCACGGCGTCGCCGTGCCTCCCCGACCAGTCCCGGCCGCCATTTGGCCGCTGCGACGCCGGATCGCCGCGCCAAGCGCCCCGCCTGCATTGCGCTTGCGTCGTCGATTCCGCCGCCGGCGACTGTCGCCGCCACGATCGAGTGGTCGCCTCGGCACCCTCGACCACCCAGTGACCTTTCCCGACCGGAACGGAGGCCAGCGCCGCCCAGGCCGGTCGGATCGAGTCCCCCATCGCCGCCGCTCTGTTTTAGGCATTTTCCGGCGAGCCGTCGCCTCCGTTGGCCATGTCGACGTCGTAGATGCGTCGGGCTCGCCGAGCCGGTTCCAATGGTACCCAACATGACCACTTTCCGGCCACTAGACGCCGCCGGCGACTGTTGCCGGAAAACCGCCGGAGAGGTGCCGGAAAACCACTAAAGCCGCCGGAAAACTGCTAGAACTTGCCGGAAAACCGGATTCACTGGAGTTCGCCGGATCTTCCGCGGAGCTCATCCAGTCGATCCCAATCGAACTTCGGACGCTGATGAGCGCCGAATTCGAGCTCCGAGACGCGCGACGAAACCCTAGTCGTCGCCGATTGCCGACGATGTGAGGTATAATTACCTCTAATGTGATTATTTAAAATTGATGATGATTGTTAGTATAGCATGTTAGAATTGAGTAGTTGTCATGATGAATGCCAGATTATGAATGAAGTAAAGATGTGCATGATGTGATTAACAGGGAATGATAGTTAAGTGATCTGATGAACTAAAGTAAATTTGAGCATGATAATCGAGTACAACGTAACTTAGGAAATATAATTAGATTGATGTTAATAGGATAAGTTGGAATTACTTTCACATTTATAATTGTTGATTGTTATGGTTGAAGTTTGTATTGTGAATGTGTTTGATCATGACGAGTTTGATTCATCATTTAGTTAGCGGGCGTTAGTATTTAGTTTTGATGTGTAGGTACGGAGTAGGAGCTCGCCGCCTAGGTGCGATGACACGCTTGGAGCTTCTACCAGGTCCGTTTAGGACTCGTCTCTGTTTTACGCTCTTTTCTATTGTATGTTTATTTTATTATTTGCAGGACGGGTTAAGTGGCGTTTTATTGGATCCCACTTAACTCGGGCCATTTAACCGAATCAGTTTTTCGGATTAATAACCCCTCGAGGATGAGATCCCTCGAGGATGATTTCGAAAACAAGATCCACCACAAGTTGCCTTCGGGCCTATTATATAAATCCCTACCCAGCCCTATATATATATATATATATATGTATATTTTCGTGTTTTCAGTGAGACGAGAGATGGAGAAACCGACTACACGTACCATGAGCGGATGCCGTGACAGTCAAAGCGGGCTCTGGATTAGTGCCAGCGGACTGTTCCATTCCCGAGGGATCCTGACAACTCCGCGTTTGAGTTCCTCACACCCGGAGAACGTGGAGGTTTACGGGTACTGTTTAGTACAGCGCATGTCCGGACTTGTGGTTCAAAGGGTACTAAAGGCGACTGCCTGAGAGTGCTCGGCCTTCGTGCTCAAGGCCAGGAGTAATATGGAGGTTCGGAGAGGGCTTAGGATAAAGTTTTATGTGAAGTACTGAAAAAGAAGTGCCGTGAGAGGCACAGTACCAGATAGATCAGGATGCTACCAGGTCTGCAGCCCAGTGGCTCCTCAGTAGTGCCCTTCAGAGTGTTCACGTGGAGTATATGATGTTTTCTTTCATATGAGAGTTTGCTCTCATAGCCAGCTTGTTATAGTTATTTTATTTTTCGGACCAGTAACACTTGTTACTGACGTGTCTTTATACTATATGTAGGTAATAATCACGAGTTGGAGGAGCCAGCTTGGACGGAGGAGCATTGTTGTCGCTTGCACACATGTCAGTCGATTGAGTGGTTATATTTTGTTTATGATACTATTATATTGCGGATGTTGTGAAATGCTAAGACATGGTATGATATGATTGAATGTCATGAGATGATGATAAGATATGATGATGTGACATGATTGAATGCTAAGACACGATGACAGATTGTGTGAATGAAGTTGCGTGATGTATAGATACATGTTTGCATATATGTTTATATATAGTATTTTGACAGGGTGACCCTAATTGCACTTTTAGGGAAAATTCTGTCCGTTTTATTTTAGAATTTTCATCGATTTTGATCGTAATTGTGATGGTGTGTAATTTAATTTGCATGTCATCCATGTAGTATCATGTTAGGATTTTGTGCATTCATCCATGCATGACGAGTAATATCTTCATCTTAAGACGCCGAGATTAGATCCGCGCGAGTTGGGTTCGGGTTAGCCGACCTAACCGAGGCCTGTAACATGCCGGTTCGGTTCACGAGCTTGGACTAGATTTAAGGTGTTACACAATCAAATGCTAATGTGCATTTCAAGGTTATCATGTCATCAAATAATTAACATAAAATATTAACATCAACCAAATCATGAAGCATATATACTACGATGATAATACACATCAACCAATTAATTATACCAACTGAGATGTAGGTAAAAGAAACATTTTTAATCACTTCTTAACAAATAATAATCAATCAGTGCACAAATCTTAATTAATAACATTAATAGATGCATCATAAAAAAATTTACTAAAGCAACTCATTCCAGAAATAGCTTCATCAAATTTTTAAAAATCAGTAACACCTATAACAAATGGAAATGCTATGCAATGAACGGTGATAACTAAATGCAAAGAAAGGGAAGGGGAGGAAAAACCGGTCAGTGACCCAAAGAGAAGCAACGATGGCTGCGACTGCCGAGAGAAGATGGCAACAGATTGAATAGGGAGGAAGGAGCTGGAGGAGG
Organism: Piper betle; assembly: GCA_033002965.1. Lineage (NCBI taxonomy): Eukaryota > Viridiplantae > Streptophyta > Magnoliopsida > Piperales > Piperaceae > Piper > Piper betle. The sequence goes on along the minus strand of JAURVB010012570.1, from coordinate 74,864 downwards.
AAAGGAAGAATAGAGGGGAAGATAGGGGTGATGGAGAGAAGGGCAGGAGGAGGTCAGCCGCCGGCTGCAAGGTGGTGGTCAGCGACGGCCCAAGGTGGAGGTGGGCGAGTAGGGGAAAAGAAGGGAGAGGGGAGAAGATGGGTAAGAAGGGGGCTGGCCGGCGACAGCTGCTGGCCAGCGGTGAGCGCAGGGAAGAGGTCGGTGGGTAGAGGGAAGAAGATGGTGCTCGGTTAGATAGGAGGGGATGGAGGAGAAATAGTAGGGGTAGTCTTGTTATTTTCAAGTTTAGATGGGGCTATTTAGGGCGTTTCTGACTCTAAATAAGAAAAGACGGGGCATTTCGGATAAAAGTGACGGCTATTTCGGAAATTTTTGAAAAATCTCAAGGGCATTTTGATAATTTTATTAAATACCGGGGGTATTTTATAATTTTACATTCAACTGAGATAAGACCAGCTACATGGAATATAAGTTCTAACAATTGTCGAGGTATTTCAAACCATGAACAAGAGGCCGACAAAAGGTAGAAATAAGATAATTCACACATCCATCGAATGACACGCTCTAAAAACTACTAACCTAGCCAAAATCATAACCAACACATCCTAATATGATAAACAATTTAAATATAATTTTATGATCCAACAAATATATATATATATATATAATATATTATCGTATATAATGATAATTTAATTTATTGTTATGTATTTGACATTATTATTATATATTTAGATATACAAGAACACTCATAATGCATACACACAGTTGACTTAGAGCTTGTGGACATGTTCTAAAAGCTGAATCGATCCCGACAAAGAGTCAAATTGATTGAATGGAGATTATAAAACCCTAATTTAGGTCGCAAGTTTTACAAAATAATTATATTTGTATGATTATTTCAAGCCTATACACCATGATTGAGATCATAAACCTAATTTGGGTGGAGACGATATACAGTTAAATAACTTAGAATCAAATTTTAAAGAAAGTTAATGTCAAAGAAGAATGATATAATGAAATCAATCAAGAACCTATCTTTTTCAATCAAAAATTATTTTAAGCTATAAGTAATGATATAAAAAGAGAGTGTATAAAGTTTCATTCAATTTTGAATTGATTTGATATGTTTTTAGTAAAAATTTAGTTAAATCAGGAAAGATTATACCTTCATTGAGAACTTTAACGGTAACTTGAGATTTAGACCTTCAAATTAAAAATCCTTTTAAAGAAATATTATGCAATGTGTTAGGAGAGTAGGATTAATATTTCATGAATTTTGGATATATTTTAGGCCTGAAACGAATATTAGAAAGTCAGATCATAACGAACATAGTAGTACTCAAGCTCCTTGACCAGAGTGTCTGAGCACCTTGCATGTTACAAACTTGTGTTTGTTAGCCGAGAATATAGAATGTCCAAGTGCCCTGAATAGAGCCCCAAATCCATAAATTGATAGTAAAATAAATAGTTATTTATTTTATTGATGATAAATATTAATTGTTAAATTATTATTATAATATTGATATTTATGTTAATCGCTTGATATCGAGATTTAATTGTGATTAATTATATTTTCTTGTTATTGTTTACCTGCAAATGTAATTATAGTACTTAATGCTTACTTTGATATTGAATAAATAATTTATATTATTCACAAATAGTGGAGATTAAAGTTAAGTGAGAAGAGAATTAGCACTTAGAGTTATTTTCATTATTTACATTATTAGTTGGGCATATATATATATATAATTACATATAGTAGACATCCTTACTCATTTGATACATTAGATTTGGATATATTATTTATAATTATGAATTTATTATTATTATACATTGTGAATATTGATAATGATTGACATATTTATATTTTATATTTTATTTTACTATATACTCACGCTACCCTTATTATTTTTTTACTTAAATTATTATTATTAATAAGCGGATAGTTGGAATTTTTAGGTGCATGTGGGAGTGGATACTGTGTTTCCATGTGTGCTTTTCATGGCAGGGATGTATCAACGGATTTAGTGCACATGGGGTACTACCATGTTTCCCGTGTCAGAAATGTTATAAAACGAGAAGGAATTTCTAACCTTTAGCCTGAAACTAAACATCGAACCTTGCCCTTGGCACGAGGCCAGATTTACATTCATTGGTCAGGGTTCAAGCAAGATTGCTTCTTGACGCAGCATGTTTGACTTAAAGCTAGCCTAGCTGTTACTGTGCATCCGGCTTACATAATACCCGGCGAGTGATAAATTTTAATTTTATAAATAAATTCTCGTAAAAGATAAGATAAGTTTTAATTATACAGTATTTCAGATGCCAATTTTGTTTCATTTTAAATGAGAAGTTAAATTATAATAATTAAATTTATTATTTTTATTTTTATTATATTTTGATTAATTAAATCTCTTATTTTTAATTGAAAGGTGAATTTTTGTGCATTAGTAAGAGTAGATTGCCATGTAACTGCTTTCAAGGACCCAACAACTTCCTGACAGAGTAACTTTTAGTACTTGTTTGTTTTTTGACTGGTTAGAACCTTGAATCATATCACTTGTTTATGTTGTAAATTTAAAAATTTAAAAACAAACTTTAAGTTTAACTAAATTAGACATATAATAAAACCATCACTTTAAAACTTTATTCTTTTTTATATTAAATTATCAAAAAAATAGAATTTGACAACGAGAATCGTATATGAATCGATAACAATAAAATGATTTTTTACTAATTCTTTACTTCTTTACTTTTATCTTTTTAAGATTTTAATTTTTTAAATTTAGTATTAGTTTTTCAAGACTAAAGTTTTTTGACAATGAGAATGTCAAAGTGAAAAACTACTTATGAATTTGGGCCATAACCCCTCTATTTATAATCTTATTTTCTATAATTTCAATTCAACCCATCGAGAAATTAGAAAAATGATATTTACACATATAAATCCATACCTATATTAATGATTCATTAAATTTAATTTTAATAAATTAATTGGATTTAAACCAACTTTAAATAAAAATAAATGATATAATTATAAAGGGAAAAGGCGGGCTGTGCTGCAGCACAGCTAGCTTAGCTGTGCTTCATTTTTGTGGCAGCCATAGGATTTTATCCAACGGCCTAAGGGTGGACCACGTTGCTCGCGCTCCTTTTAACATGCGCCACCACGTTGCTCGCGCTCCTTCTAACATGCGCCACCCCCCTCACGTCATTCCAACCGGATCTTCTTCGACAAAAAATCCCCCGCCATTTCGCGGCCATCACCGTCACAACTCCAACACCTTCGCCTTCGCCGACGCTGTCTTCTCTGCCTGGACGCCCTTACAGACCCCCCACCACCATTGCCGGCGCCATGGCCATGTCACTCCAGAACCCTAAGTCCCGCCCATGGTGAACGTAGACAAGCTTAGCCACGGGATCTTCTCCATTTTGGAGGCCCAGTTCTTGTTCGGCTACCCGCCCAACAACAAACCCAAGAACGCCACTCCCCCGGCCCTCGTCTGTGACGTCGGCCGCATCCGCATCTTCTCCGTCGATGGCGCCGGCCCGACCGACGACCTCTTCGCCGCCGCCTCAGTCGCCCGCCTCGAATCCGCCCTCCGCCGCTCCTCCTCCCTCCCCAACTTGTTCGACCTCGCCGCCGGCTCCGGCCATGGCGGTCTCCTTGTCTCCCTCCTCTTCGCCTGCGGCCCCGACGCCAGCCTGCTCTTCTCTGCCACCGACGCTTTGCCTTCCTCGCCGATCTCCCCCGCCCCCGCAAGAGCCGGTTCAGCCTCCTCTGTCGCTGAGGAGGCTTAGCTGGCTGGGTCGTCCCCAAGTCCATCTTCGCCTCCTCCCCTGGCCTCTCCCTCGCCCTGGTACGCTCCCACCATCACCACCTCCTCGTTCCACTCCACCCTTTTATATAATGGCGTGTTCCCTTGTTTGATGCTGCAAACAAGCATGCAGGAAGCTGCCCAAGGGGAGCTTGCAAATGCAAGGGGAGCAGCACCTGTTCCAACCTAGAATTACCCATACCCCCAACAACAACAGAGCAGAGGAGTATGAGAGCAGATGTGGGAGTGATAACATGGAAGGCGTCTCCGGGGACGATCTAGACGCCGACCACCTGCCCAGAAAGAAGCGCTGCCATCCAAGAACTCGAATCGTATAGATATGTATACATATATACACATATAATCTCTCCCGTCTTCATCATCATGATCATATATAATATTAACTAAGTTTTTCTTTTTTTGTAACTCTCAGATTGTTCAAAGAATGCCCGCATCCAGATGAAAAGCAAAGGGCGGAGCTGAGCAAGAGGCTATGCTTGGAGAGCCGGCGGGTCAAGTTCTGGTTCCAGAACCGCAGCACCCAAATGAAGGTATTGCAAAACCTCATTTCTTTCGAGCTTATCGTTGTTTTCAAACGTTTTCAACCGATTCTTCAATCTCATTTCTATTTCTCTATTTAAAAAAGAAAATCGAAAGACAGTGTTGTGAATCATTTCATTTGACTTTGGTGTCATTGTATACTTTTTGTTGTATTTAAAATTTTCATTTTTTTTGATGTTTTGATCAGACGCGATTGGAGCGGCACGAGAATGCGATTTTGAGGTCGGAGAACGACGAGCTGCGGGCGGAGAACATAGCGATATGGGACGCGATGCGGAGTCCAATGTGCAGCGGCTGCAGCGGTCTGGCGGTGCTGGGGGAGGCATCCATGGAGGTGCAGCACCTCGACCTCGAGAACGCCCGGCTCAAGGATGAGCTCGACCGCATCTGCGCCCTCGCCGGAAAGTTCATATGCCGCCCCTCCCCCTCCCCACCGCCGCCACCTTCCCCTCCCTCCCACTCGACTCGCCACCGATAATGTGGTTGGAGAGGTCGATCAAGCGGTCGATGCTGCTAGAGCTGGCGTTGGCGACCATGGACGAGCAGCTCAAGCTCGCCCAGACTGACGACCCCATCTGGTTGCGGGTTTAGATGGTAACCATGGTAATAAGGAGACGATCAACTACGAGGAGTATCTCAAGGTGTTCCCTCGGTGTATCGGTCCTAAACCTGTTGGGTATGGGCGGCATCAGAAACGGAGCTTTGCAGCTTGTGAGATGTTCTTGATCGATCCAACATTGTTTGTGTGATGGTGGAGCTAAGTTTTGTTTTTGTTATGACTTGTTTGGTTGATAGTTGAGCTCTGCAGCTTGTTTTTGTAGCCGGTTCAGCCTCCTCTGCCGAGTTGCAAGTGTTGTCCCCGTTGGTGCCGGTGAGGGAGGTGAGCTTTCTCAGGTTCTGCAATCAGCAAGCTGAGGGCGTCTGGGCTGTCGTTGACGTCTCTGTTGACGCCGTCCGCGATGGCCCTGGCGGCCCAGTCTACACCGCCTGTCGCCGGCTGCCCTTCGGCTGTGTGGTGCAGGGCATGCCCAATGGCCACTCCAAGGTGGCTATATAATAACATAGGATGCTGTCCAATATAGTTGTAATATGGTATGCAATTTGTGACGCACACAACTGTGTTTTCACCGATCTACCCTCAAGCACAGCTATCTTCGCTGTGCTGCAGCACACAAAACCCACCCTCACTATATATTCATATATATATATATATATATATATTTATGTTTAAAATCCAACTGTTTACACCCAAAAGATTAATATAAATTAGGAAGTCATGCTACATTAATGTATAACCGACGGCCTGAATTTTTGGCGTCTCCTCTCGGCTTATCGTTGATTGCAGGGTGATCGTCCCTGGCTCTTCGCTCCGCTGTAACCTGGGATAACCAAAAGTTTTTACATAAATAAAATTTCCTCTGTTTTTAACTTTGGCTCTAATTATAAGTTGGGCTAGTAAGAAGTAGGAACTACGTCCAACCAGCCCACGACCTTGTTCATTCGCCCACTGGTTTTGCTTTTGTTAATGAAATTTTCGGTTCACAAAAAGAATATAAATAGTAAAATTTAGTTATTGTTTCATCAGTATTTATTTTTTAAAAAGAAAATCATATATCTATATCTATTTGTTGGAGCTCTACTGGATCATTGATTTGTTTGTACCTTGCGTCAATTCAGATACTTAAGAAAAACCGGTTTTCTCATCTTGTGAATAGGACTGACATACGCAGTTAAATATGTTCACAACTTCCGTCCTAATTGATGCTACAATGCATGAGCGATAAATGCGAGTCTGGTGGCATAATTATATTGTAATGTTGGCTGTTTACTCGACATGATGAATCACACTGGAGTATGCTTTCAACCAAAACTGCGGTTCCTTAGCTAGCCTAGATTGCAAGTTTTCTTTGGTTGGATCCAGCTTTTCATTTTTCTAGTTCCTCTTGGAAAATTGCACCAAAAGCTGCTTCAATGGAGCAATGCTACTAATACCTGGTGGTGTGAAAGCCGGGTATGATGAGAAGTAGATATAAAACTACGTTGACAAAATATGGGAAGAAAGAACTGTCCAAACGTTTCTTTTATTTTCCTCATTGGCCTCGATCTGCCTTCCCATTTGGACTCTAAAATTTTGCCCACTAAATGGATATTGTTTTCATTTTTCTGGGTTTATTTTTTTGTCATATGAGCGAGTGTTTGAGGTATCTACACTTAAAAAAAACCTTGCGTGTTCTCTACTTCTCCTCCACACTAATTTTTGCAGCAGAGAAAATTATAATTTTTTTTATATTTAAATATTTTTAAAAATTAAATATGTGTTAATTTTAAAACTTTTCTTTAAACAAACAAGTCCGAAAAAAGAGAAGAAAATAATTTTCTCCCAGCTTAGACTTTTCTTATACCCACTTTTCTCCGCATTTTAAGATCGACAGATATTTAATTTTGGAATGGAGAAGAATAAAAAAATTAAGGTATGCATACTTTTAAATATCATTGTATATAGGAAACGCGTGGAAAATATGTGACGAAAAACATTGAAAAAATCATTTTTTTGTAGTTCTACTGCACAATTGCAAGGTCGAATGTGATGTAATCATGAAAATAATTGCAGTTTGCTTCTTCAAATTCTTGTCACAATATATATCTTGATCAGCTTTCATAGCTACTATCTTGGGGCCAGATATCGGCCCACCGATTGAGAAAGCATCGAAAAAATGACAGTATCATAAACTTCAATTAGATGATTGAGAAGAGATCGCTATATTTATAGTAAAGATGATAGCAATAGCCTATAAGAGTCACTTAAAGTGGATGAGTCCGGGCTTAGCTTCATCAATCATACAAGGCGTTGCAAGTTTGCCGGAGCATGGTGAATGCTAATCTGCACATAGCTCGTCAATAACTCTAATGGTTTCATGAGCTTTGCGAAATATGCTGTCATGATCATGAATGCAGTCCTGATACTACCAAACTTAACATGTAATTAGCAGTTCAACAAATCCCTGCAAGAACGATCTCTAATATCTTGTATATGCAGTTTCCTCTTTTCCTAAACGTACAAGATAAACGCCACATTTTTTTAATTAAATGTTCTATCAAAAAATTTGAGCCGGTGGTGTTACGGTACCTAAAACTTGTCTATACATATGAAGCCTTTGGGTGAAAACAATGAGTTCAAATTCACTCCAAGATGAATGTATATTTATATATCAATCAGTATAAAAGCTGGAGATAAGTCTGGGTTACTCTCTGTCAAAAGCTTCTTACCGTGAAACTTATTTTCTCACTTTCACGTGCTACGATGTCTGAAGACAATAAAATTCAAACAAACAGAAAGAGCTCCAGTCCCTTTCCTCATCAATGCCTCTCTTTCAGGTCAATCTAAAGTCTGAAACTGACCATTGTGATCAGAAATAGGAGGGAAAAGATAAAACTTTCATGCATAAAAACTATACTAATAAAATAAATAATTCCTTGGGAAAACAATCGAGCACAAATCACTCAAATTAGTACATTGACAGAACAATAGAGCAGCATGTTCCATACAAATACCCAAGTAATTGCGAACAACAATAAGACCTTAATTATTCCTTGTCCTAGAAAGTGGTCAAATGAGTTCTCTCACTTGGCATGCGTGCAGGAACCACCAAGTAAAAAAATCATGCAAGTGTTCATCTGATATCCCCATTAGTTCCCATGAACACATCAAACATGAAATTGAAAAATAATAGCATATTTAACAGAAAGCTAGAGTAATATGATTATAATCCACTCATGATATAATTCATAGATATATACTATGATGGTGTATAAATGAGAAAGGAACCGAGGTTCCTCTCGGAGCAAACAAGCTTAAATTGGCCTTGTCCAAATATAGGTAGGCCATGGATCGTTTGCAACCGACGTGATCACTCCGATCCAGACGTTAGCCTCCCACTTGATCAAACTCCATCAAAAGAATCAAACACCTTTTTTTTCTTTTATTTACTTGGATATATATCCAAAGTTCTAACACTATGTACTACCATAAACTAACTGATCTAATCCATTACATCCCCGAATGTAAAGAAAAAAATGTGAAGACCAGCTAGAAAGATTAAGAAGGGAAAGAAGATGACCAGATAATGAGATTGTTAGATCAAGGGAGTCATGGATGATCCAAAGTTGGCGGCCTCAGGCCAATAATTAGCACCAACTCCCCCTGTGTTCCAGTATGCGTTGACATGATCAGAGCTGGCCAAGGGCAGGTCATTGATCGACGTATTGCAAGGGATATTGCTCAAGGGGTGGCCTTCTTGCAGCTCCATCTTCAGCCCCTTGAAGAAGCTTGAGCTCCCATTGTTGATGGTTGTACTCTGGTGCAAGTCCACTGTGGGGAACAAGACCTGGAAGTCATTGAAGGCGCGGTTCTCTCTCATACACATCATCGGTTTTTGCTGCTGAGGGGTGGTGGTGAGGAGGGAGGAGGTGGTGGAGCCGAATAGGGAGTAGTCAATACTTGGGAGGGAAGTAGAATTGACATGCTCTTGCCCGATCATGTGACTAGGGTTTTGATTGCTATAGTGATCTAAATGATGCTGATGATGATGATCAGTGGTAGCAGTTGCATTGGCCGGGCAGCTGAGCCAGAGCGAGCTCAGCATGGGTGGGAGGTCGAGGCCATTGGAGCTGCTCTTAAGGCCTTCCCGACCCATCGGAGGTACCGCGCCGAAGCCCGATACGCCGGCGAGATGGTTGAAAATTGATGTCTTGCTGATGCTGGCACTAGTAATACTGCTATTAGCTGTGGCGGTGGCGGTGGCGGCTGTTGTAGTGATATCTGTGCTGGGAGCTGGGGCGGCAGCCGGACCGAGGGCTGGGTGGCGCTTGATCCGCTTGTTTTTCCGGCAGCCGCCGCCGACGGGGACGTTGCGGAGGGTGCCGCCGCGGGTCCAGCAGCGCTTGCAGGCCTTGCAGAAGTGCCTGGGCTGGGAGAGGCTGTAGTTGTTGTAGTAGCAGAACTTGGTGTTGGAGGAGTCGCACCTCGGGCACCTCAGAGCTTCTTGCTGCTGCTGCTGCTCTTGCGATGGCTTCTCCATATTGAGCATGGCGGCGGCGGCGGTGGCCATGACTCTGCACTCTTAATGTGTATGTAAGTAGCAAAGTGAAATTATTGAGTGATCAGGACCAGGAAGATCATGTAGCTAGTAGCTAGCAGGTTAAAAACTGATAAAAGAGGGGCAACCTGCACTTAACAAGGGAGAGGAAAGAAGAGGTGGAACATAGAGTTAATAGAGGGGATGAGGGACGGGAGAAAGGTACTGAGCACAAATATTCCAGTCCAAATGCTAAACAACAAAATAGTCATGTGTGACATTATTGCTAGGGGGAGAAGGGCAGAGAGAGGGGAGGAGGAAAGGGACCCAATGGAAATCGCCATTCATACATATTGGGGATGGGGGATTGGGGATGGGGACGTTGTTGGGCATCTTCTTCTCCAGATTGCTTAGCATTTCTTGTTACAACAGGACGTACAATGGTGTGCAACTGTGGAAGCGTCAGTATTCTGAGATCAGAAAGAAACATCTCCCTCTTCTCTGATATATAAATATCATATATTTTTTAGGCAAATAGTTATTTTATTACTGGTGATTTTTTTTTACTATTGAAGTTTTTGATAAATTTTTAATCTTGGTGTGCCAATTATAATTTACACACCAATTTATGTATTATAAGATATGTGAGTTATAATTAATTAATAACTATTGTATTAAATGTCCGCGATGATTAATTTTTAACACAAATCACTTTGTTGCACCATTTTCAGCTTCTTCATTGTATGTAGCGAGAAACCAACCGGATGCTAAAGGTTTTAATATCAGCGTGTTAGCTCTTAACAAGTGTGCAATCACTAAACAACGTGTAGATAGGCATGAAAGTTTACAAAGCAATATGTAAGTATTACTCAAAATTATAAATACCTATAAAAATTAATAGAGGGTAATTATAACCAACCTCGACTCCAGTTACAATATTACTAGTCAAGGTTAAAGGCAACTTTAAACAATTAATTAATATAATAGATCATGTTTGAAAAACGACATAATATTAAGGTCAAAAAACTTGAAAACTAAGTTGTCCAGGATGTGAACATTTAAGCCACCTATGTTTACCGTTTACGAGACCATGATGGTAAAGAGGACCATCAATAAAAAGATCAAGATTTATGAAGCAAAATTATGCATGTCTATAGCTTTGAACTTTATTATTAACCAAAAATCATGGTATTTTTGAAGAGAATAATCCATTAATCGTAACGTAATTGATTGCATTAGTTAATGTACAATGAGGATGTTCAAAATTTTATAATGCTTAATATATATATTTTTAAAAGAAACACTATCTAGTTGGTAATGTGCTGTAAGGCTTTTCAGCTAATACGATTTTAAAGTACAGTCAGCTTTAAGGAAATTACCTATTCATTAAATATCGTTATGATAGTTCCGTTATTTAAAAAATAAATACTCTTATTTATTTTCTCTAATTATTGATTTGGTCTTACATAATATACCTCGTTTAATATTTTTAACAACATTTTAAAATTTTTATAATTAATGAATGTTTTTGTTGATGCATATCTATATGTTATTGGTACCTTACCACTCATTATTTTTCCTACTTTAAAATAAAAAGTTATAAGTACTTATAATATATATATATATATATATATATATATATATATTTTAGGAAAGTTATTTTGCGTCGGGCGTAGAAAAAGTTTTTTGGGCCCCCTTAACTTCGGGGCCGTCCAATTCCAAGGACGGCCCTAATCTAAAAAAAAATTGATTTGAGTCGTTCAATTATAAAGATGGCCAAGATCACGTTTTAAAAACAGCAGATCTATAGACGGCCCAAATGCACGGGGTGCAGAAAAACCTATATATATATATAGGGTAAAGTGAAGAAGAGCAAGGGGCAGAAAAAATTTCCTGCCCCAAGCTCTTCTCTGGGCCGTCCGATTATAAGGACGGCCCAGATCTCTTATTAAAAAAAATTTTCCAAAAATACCCCCGCCCCACCGCCGCGTCGCCCCCGTCGCCGCCTGTAGCACCACCGCTCCGCCGCGTCGTCGCCCCTCCCGGCCGCCACCCCTTCGCGAGGCTCCCCCCTCCCTCCTCCTCGCTCCCCCGCCGCGGACGCCGCCCAGCCGCGGACGCCCGTCCGCCCCGCTCCCCATCGACCCCGTCGCGGCCGGCCGGGGGTGGGCGAGGCGGGGCGGAGGCGGAGCGGGCGCGCGCCAGATCTGGCCGCGCAGATGCGGGCAGGCAGCCGCGGCCAGATCTGGCCGCCGCCGGCCAGATCCGGCCGCGACAGGCCGGACCTGGCCGTCCCCCGGCCAGATCTGGTCGGGCGACGGCCAGGTCCGGCCTGTCGCGGCCGGATCTGGCCGGCGGCGGCCAGATCTGGCCGTGGCGGCCCGCCCGCATCTGGCGGCGGCCGGATCTGGGCCGTGGCGTGGCCGGGGCGCGCCAGGGCGGGGCCGTGGCGGGGGCCAGGCGGGGCCGGGGCGGGCGCCAGGGCGGGGCCAGGGGCGGGGCCGTGGCGGGCGCCGGGGCAAAGGGTCGGCCACCCTCCCCCGCCACGGCGGCGGCGCTCCGCCTCCGCCCCTCCATATGATCTGGACCGTCCTTCTAATCGGACGGTCCAGATCAAATTATTAATTTTTTAAAAAAAATTAATAAATCTGGGCCGATCACTGTGGCACAGAGAAGCGATTTCCTGCCCCTAGCGTATGAAATCGGCTCTCATATATATATATATATATATATATCATATAGTATATATATATATATATATATATATATATATATATATATATATACGTACTTGTAAAAATGAAACGACGACTAGTACGAGTGCTCTTCCTCACTTCACGGTCTATAAATGAATGTTTTTAAGAGACACGGTAAAATAGTCAAATATAACTCCTATCTTTAAATGCGTTGATAAAATAAGGTTTAGGATTAGGAGATAATCCCAAGGAGCAGTGAGAAGAGGGGAACGAAACCCAAGGGAACGATCAACCGCCGACCAATTTCAATATGCTTTATTTTATCGCAGAGGAATGTTACGTTAGACGTGGGATGACACGCGCGAATGATTCATGTTGACTGCATTTGGCATTAGCCCCACTTCCCAATTTCTTTGCATCATGAAATATTTACTACCAAAAACAAGGATTGTAGAAGTAGAAATATATTAACCATCCAATTTATTTATATTGAACCTCATTTTTCTCATATTTGGAAGTAAGAGAAACAACTTCGAGAGTACTCGGGCGTGATCACTTTAATATAATTACTGTTTATGATAAATACAGTGCATGCATGTGTGGGGATAACATTGATGGCGCATGAAAGGAGGCAATTCATGTTGGCCATGTGCATTAGATTATACATTAATTTTGTTGCCAAGTTATGTGAACAAAATCTGCACTATTGTTGCAAAATGAAAGTGACAAGACTAATGCATGTGGATGGAGGTCCCAAATCCCATCCATGAGAGACGCAGACATCACTATGCATGCTTCATCTAGTGTGCCTGTAATTTTATCAATGGACTCGACCATGGAGAGGAGAAAGCTCACTGCATGCATGAGACATGAAGCTGCCCTTGGTTCATAAATCTTACTAGCTTGCTCTGATCTCTCTTCTCATCTGGAGACAGGAGAAGGGACGGAGACATGGCTTTCTTTTGTGTCAGAAATGCTTTCAGAATGACTTCTCGAGACTGGCCAGTTCCCAGCTTCACCATGGGCATGCAGTTCAGCTTTTGGCCCTCCTCTCTTATCTATAAAGAAAATGTGCATCTGAAGGATTTTGTAGGAGCCCAAGGGATCTTTCGCTACTTCCCAGCAGTAACAATAGAATACTATGTCATGATCAGACTTTTATTTAAATTAAGTTGAAACTACATTCTGCATATAATTTGTGCATCTCATGCATGTATAGATTATCTATCCACGTAATCATTAATTCACAGTTGCTGATCTTTTTGGAAGAATGTTGGTAGCCTATGCTGCCTAATTGGACTATTTAGTGTTGTGGTGAAATGTCATTCTTTTTTTTGAATGAATTACATGTATAGCCGCGCGCAAAGAGAGGTATTTTCAACAATGCGAGATGTAAAACCTAGAACCCGTAGGGAAGGATCAACTTTAAGTTAATCGGAAGTAGAGCGTCTTTTTAATTTGTACCAAAGCCCACTGGCTCAAATTATACGCTTACTACATCTAGATTAATTAATTTTTCTAATAAACTTACCAATTAGTTGGTCCTCTTTATATGTAATCCTTCAAGAAATTAAGTTCTTCATGATAAGATCACCATATTAATTCTCCATTACTTCCCCCATTCTTATGTCTTAATTGTACGAAGAATGGTTCATGCAAGTATGATCAATTAATTAGGTTTCTAGGTTCATGAATTATATATGTATATATAAATAATTTGTCTAGATATGATAGATTAAGAACTTGAGAATTTTAAGAACACATATTTAAAGCGATGATGATGTGTTTTTACTTTGAGAACTATATGCTTTTACAACTTAAACCCTAACACTATAAAACTGGACTCATCTAGGTCTTAAGTTCTTGCTCTATAGTTATTTTCGTGTATATATAGATTTTAATATAATAAATTGTAGCGATAGGATTGAGTGAATTATTTACTCGCCGGTCAGGTTTATTGTTAGGGGAAATGACCGTGAAGTGAACAGAGGGGTCCCCCAATTGAACGGATGTTTGCTCAGTTTTTTTCAGATGAAGAATCTGATTCTTTCCTTCCATAAATAATGGACGAGGCAAGGGCCTGTGTTAAGTGTCGGTCAATCAAGTAGGTCTTCTTCAACATCTGAACAAGTCTAGTGATAGAAAGAATGGGGAGGGTGCCAGCCTATGTAGAAGAGCATGGAAGGTGGCCACAGTGCTAGCACAGTAAACAACCTTCTGTCAAAGATCCCCTTCACATGCATCTTCTTCTACAATTTTAGTTACTCCCCCACCACAGATCGGTCGACATGCATGCACTAGTTTATTTTATGATCCGGCCAGTTGAATATATATATACATATATAATCCCTAATGTGCGGCCACCCAAATATTCTTACACTATCTGTCTCTCCAAAGTTGCATTAGATTATTTGTAGGACATTCTTCTTTGCCTGCCACTATAATTGATCAATTGCCATCTTGTTATTAAATATCATATACAAGCTGGACTATTAACAGTGTATTGCATTATAGGACGACGTATAATCTTGTCATTGAATTATAATAGGGCATGAAGAAGCTGTGGCCCCATTGAAGTCGACTTCTCCTTACCATCACTATCCCAACTTGCTATATTATATTTGTACATATATATTCTAATTCTTCTCCAAATTTTTTTATGTAAATGTTAAAGTGCCAAAATTGTAATTCCTAAGCATGACTTTAAAATATGATTTGGAGTACCCCACTGGTGGGTCCACGGCGTTGTGCATCACATGTGTTTCCATACTAGAAATTTCTTTAGGGAAGGGCCGCCCTCTATGATGGGAAATGTGAAAACTGTAGTATGGCATAGTTTATTGATATATATGGTACATGTGTGGTCCATTAATCATGTGCCCACTTGTGAGGGTAATATAGGACTCATCAACTGGGGACCCATATATTTGCTTTAGCCATAAGAAAATCATTTGAGATTAGTTTATGATTGTATGTTAATTCAGGGTTAATTTATATGCTTGATGTTGTGTTCTTCATGCTCACAGTTTGGAAAATTTTAAGAAAACTATTTGGTAGAACAGGAAAAGATGGACCTAGATCGATTATTGACTACTTCGCCAAATATGTGATCGCACTTGACACTTCAAAAAAATATTTATAAATGATAGGGATTTATTGGCCCAATGAGGCGGTCAAAATCCGGACGAACGGGTTGAAATTGAAAGGTTACATATTTTATAATTTAATTGCTTTTCCATTTGAATTAGTTAATAATACATATAGCGGTGACACTTGGAAGAGTACATATCATATTGTTTTTTTGTTTTATAATAAATTTACCCACACGACATATAAAATTATAGACGCAAACAAACAAACGTGGACGTACTCCGATTATTTATAATAAATTTACCCACACGACATATAAAATTATAGACGCAAACAAACAAACATGGGCGTACTCCGATTATTTGACCATGAACAATATAGTTCGGTTAGACGTAATCTGTCGGTAAAGCTATTACATACCTAACTCTAGGGCAGTTTTTCTATGATTGGATGACATAATGATTTATTATTTTTGAGATTTATTAATCGGGTTAATTGATAAATTATTAAAGGCATGGTTCATGGGTCTACAAAACCTTCGGTCCTTGCACCTTATGTTAATTGAAGAAAGAATGTATGCTGTCATTTTCAAATTTTTTAAATTTGGCCTAGGGTTGTTAATTGAACAAACTAATTTGTGAGTATTTAGCGTTCGGCTTAGCTCTACTCGACTTGAATCTTGACATTTAAATATTCGAGCTCAAATTTAACTCGAACTCGAACTCAAATCTTATGAGCTGAGTTTAAGCAAGGCTGTGTTCGACTCGACTCAACTTGGTTATAATTCGAACTCGACTCATAGCTTGATTCGAACTCGGCTCGATAACATAATATAATAATATATTTTTTATATTATATTATATTTATTTATTTATTAATTTATTAATTTATTCATTTATTTATATATAATATAATAAGAAAAAAGTAAGATAGTTGAGATGGTAAATATTTAAGTTGATGACCTCAAGGTTGTGGGTTCAATTCACATTAATTGTATTTTTTAAGTGAGGTTTTGATTTTTAATCGAGCCAATTTCGAGTTAACGAACGAGTTAGGTTCGAGCTTGGCTCGCTTGCTCGTTTAACACCCCTAATTTGATCTTATATCAGTTGGCTCAAATTCCTGGCATTCAAATGGAAAAAATATCATATATAATTATTTTAATTTTTTCCAAACATGGTAGCCATTATTAATTTAGATTTTTATCAATCATAGTTAAGTTTTAAACCTTTCCTTGAGATATCTCCATTTGTTTTATTTTGTCATTAATTATTTTCCTGATGGCATACATGCCCTTGATGTCACTTCCACTTTGCTTTGAAAAAAATATCCCTTTCAATTTTAAAAGTCATATCCTCTTAAAATTTGATAACACTCCAAATTTTCAATGGTATATTCTTTTCAAGAATAAATAGTATCTTTTTTTATATTTATTTGTCAATATTTTTTAGGCAATCTTTGAATCTAACGCAACGCGCAGAATCATCCAACGCACACAAATAAAAAACAACACAAACATGAAAAAAACTGAAAAAATGTTCAGTTTTCCTTGAAATGAAAGGGGGTCCGAAATTGCGGCCCTAATTAGAGAAGACATGCACGTCAACTCAAAAATTGGGATGGCATCATAGCACAAGCCAAAAATGCGATAATTATGTGTACCTAAGAGAATCTTAGTGGACAACATTTTATGGCGATGTTACGTGTAAACGTTTTCTACGGTGGGTCACAAGATGTCGGCCGAGGACCAGGCAATGTGATTAGTGACAGGTCATTGGCTTATGTATATGAGATCATTCAGTACTCGACTAAAAAGATGATTAATTAATACAATATCCTTCTCACCTTGAACTAATTTTGTTGCCTTCTTTGATTATTTTTTGTAGTAGTCATATCTCAGATTTCTCCTCCAAAACAATATTACCTATTAATTAACCTAGAAGGAAAGAAGAAAGAAACCAAAATAGACAAAATTGTCCAATCGGAAAAAAAGTGTAATCGGAGTATAACTAAACTGCAGTAGTACTTTGCTCACTATTAATCAATTTTATGTACATATGGTAACATAGCCCTTTATAGATATACCATATTATAATTCTTTATTGATTATAGTTTTAGGTGACCTCCGTAAATAAACTCCCTTTATTAGAAAACAAGCCATGTCATTGAGACGTCATAAGGGCATCAGCTTAGGACGAAGGAGAGAATTGTTACAGGGTTATTCATAAGCGATTAGTTAAAATACCTCTGCAACGCGTGAGGTATAATAATTAATGAGCATACAAAAAATTACTAAAAATATTAGATAACATTATCATCATTATCATTGTCCACCTGATCTCAACGAATCGAGGTTGGTGATACAAATTCTTTCTTTTTATTTCATCCTATTGTAGACCATATTAACGCTTATTTCCAATAATTTTATATCTTTTTTATCGTCTCAATTTATGTTTTTTAGGCTTACCACATCCTCTTTTAATACATTGGCTAAATAACATGATATACTTTTAACAACAACATTGAAAGACATCTTTTCACATGTCCAAACCAAGGCAACATATGTTCTCTAATTTTCTCTTTAATTGCTACTACCATTAATTGTATACATATAGTTTTGTTAAGAATTTAGTTTGTATGACTTTTTCACACATCCATTTCAATATCCACATCTCAGACATTTTTATTTTATCAACATACATTTACTCTATTGTCCAACAATTTGGTCTATAAAGTGGGGCTCGAAGAATAACTACTTTATAAAATTTACCTTTTAATTTCATATTAATTTGTTTGTCACATAGCACCTCAGATGTATTTCTCTATTTTAGGAATCCAACTACAATTTTATGTTTGACATCCTCATCAATATCCTCATATAAATTTAGCATAGAGCCAAGGTAATTAAATTACTCATTTTATGACAACTCGTAGCCCTCTAAATAGATAAAATAGTTTTTCTTCGTAATTGTCTTACTAAAATTACATTTTATGTACTCTGTTTTTACTTGACTTATCCTTAAGTTTTGTGATTCTATGATATTTGACCATAATTTCAACCTACCCTCAACTCTTTCTTTATAAGTATCAATCAACACCATGTCATATGCAAATAACATACATCACGAGAATATTACGAGTCAATTCATTTATCACAAGGGTAAAAAGATATGGGCTCAAAGTAGATCCACAGTGTAAATTGACTTTCATTGAAAAAATAGATGGTCATTGAGTTTTTAAAATAATATGATAATAATAATAATAAAATGAAAATATTATCAAATGATGAAATAAAAATAATTTAATATCAAAAAAATTAAAAAAGAAACAACATTTTTTTAAACTTCAACGAGATTGAACATTAAAGCATAAAAGATTAGAATTTATAGGAAAATTATCAAATAAAAAAAGGTATAATCCTCTAGATATATATCGAATCATACTATACTAACATACATTACATACGTTATGAAATAAGGGTAGGTATTAATTATGATCCAGAAAATCTGACTTAGCAACATAGTTGGAAATGTCTATATAGAATTTTTCATATATATAACTCTTTAATTTAATGAATTATAATCTATTGAATACATCTTTTTATAACGAGATACATCCTATAAAATCACTTTTTATAAAGAGAACATCTTTCTATTATAAAGAGATACATCCCATACGACTGTTTCTTTCTAAAGAGTTGTAACTACAAGCAGAGAAAACAATCTTTCTTGAGCAAAAATTTCTTCCCCTATTACAATAGTTATTAGATTGTGCAAGCTTTTGAGGATAAAAATATAATATCAGTATTATACTCGTGACACAAATTCGGTAATTCTCGGAATAGTCCAGAACAAAAAAAAGGGCTCACCAAACTGGCGAGATCGCTCAGGGCGTGACATATACAGGACTTTGTGCTTTCAGAGAGTTGAGAAATCAGCTATATAAACCAAGAACACCTCTTGTTAGGCCTCCAATGGCTGTTTCCACGCGTATTAAAATGACAGAGAGCCATTTTCATGGCGGGGTGCTGGTTCCCAAGGTCAAACAAAGGGACCACAGTTACTATTGGAACTCACTTTAACAAGATGTATATCGTGTTTACTTGCTCATGTCTTGGAGCAGCCAGATCTTCATGTATGTTCTCTCTTCAAAATGCTCAAACTGGGGAGAACTGGGGCATATTGCAGCTTTGATCTGCACATAAGACTGATTGGAAGAGTTTGCTTTTTCTTCTCGTCTTCTTCGTCCCTGCCGATGCTATTGCTCATGGCTTAATCTTATAGCCACGACATGTTTGTGTCCTTTAGCTAGCGAAGCCATTTACTCTGTTTCAACTAATTTGGTTGCTTTCTCTTGTTTAATTGTTCCTGGTTCATTGCTCTTATAAGAAGTAATAGTTATATTTTTTTGCCTACTCCGCGTCTTGATGAAGTATTAGTAAATGAGTTGTGAGCAATGAAATGGTAAATATTTTTATATTATTATTATTATTAACATTATTCTTCTTCTTCTTATTATTATTTTGCTGATAATTATAATTGATGTAGATAAAGGATAAGATCATCTTAGTACCTCTTCTTCCCAATTAGCTTACTAAATATTCCTGCCTAAGTAGGAAGGGGCGAAAAGTCATTGCACTAGTCTCTAGAAAAAATTACTAGTAACAAATTTCACCCCTAAGACAGTACCAGTAGATTAAGTCAAATAGTCAATTACTAAGAATTATTTTCGTGATCAGGTAGCCAAACTTACCTATAAAAAAGATGTTTTTTCTTCTTCTTAAAAAAAGTTTCTTATAATTTCATCATACGGTGATTCTAAAATGGGTAAGTAATTAGGTGATTTTGGTAATAGGGAAAGAAATTTTCTGGTCAAAAAATTGGTTTTTCTATATATTTAAAAAATAACATGGCGAAAATTGACATCTTCTCCATGCTAATTTTTTGAGTGTAAACAAGTCTAAATTTTTTTTATATTTGGAAAATTTTAAAGGTGGTGATGTATTAATTCTAGATTTTTCTCTACGCTAGAAAATTAATGTGGAGAAACTTTCTGTGCCACACTTTTCTGTACTCCATTTTTTTTCCCGTTTTAAGATTAAGAATATTTTTTTGTGGAGTAAAGTTAAAAATTAGCACATACACACTTTCAAATATTTTTAAATAAAAAAATTTAGATTTTTTCTCTATGGTAAAATTTGGTGTGGATAAGACAAAAAATAAAACGTGAAGAAAAATCTTTTTTTATTTTTTGTTTTGTAAGGAAATAGACTGCCGAATAAACCCATTCAGCCTTGGGCTTTAATTGTCTCTAATCACTATCAACAATATGTGGGTTGACCTTTGAGAAGGCCACCTCCGAGAAGGAAATGCAGTAATCGTTCAAAGAAGTCCGTAAGTACGTACTTATCTTTAAAAAAACGTACTTATCTTAAAAAATTCTTTATGCACTACAAATTTTATTTTCACTTTTTGTCGTTTTAAATTTGATTCTCCTGGAAAAAATTACCATGTAAGCATGAACTGGCTAATTCGACTAATTCGATGAACCAATCAAAATCAAAGTGGGGGGAATTGGAGAAAGTTTTAATGGTGTACATATAAGCGTTACTCAAAACAAAAAAGAAAGTCCAGGAACTTCTTAATTGTCTGTTCGATTTAACTGCCCACGACATCCAATTGCATTAAACTGAACTTTTCACTTTTATTTAATTAATTATTAGAAAATTATACAAAAATATTTTAATGTGATTGGATGAACTATAAAATGGTTAGTTTTAGTTTTAATTGAGTACTAAGTTTAGCACTGCTCGACATATTTCTTTCGAAGCTCAGTAAAAGAAGGTAATTCTCAGAAAATACGTACAACATCGACCAATTGAGCTTTTCATCTTTCATTAACGAAAAAACATACAAAATTAAAACTTTGAAAAAATTTGAAAATATAATTAGTATTTGATATTTTGATAAACTTCATCGGTACATAATCCTTGCATGCACAAACTTAAAACCCCAAAAAAATTATTTTCTATTAAAGCGAAACACTATAACTTTCATACTTCTAACTGATAATTTGAAACATTTACAAAAAATAAAAAAAAACGGTGTGCAATAATTACACACGATTCGATTCCCATTCAGCAATACAATAATTAAGTGACATGCTAATTGATTTGTGTATATACAAAATATTTACGATAACGAATTTAAGTCTTTTCCTTTTATTCTCACTAACAATCCGTTGAACACGAGAAAAGCCCAGGGGCTCTCTTGGCTCCCACGGCTTGCCGCGCTTCACCTTTTCCTCCATAATCCGGTCCCGGAGACTGTCCACGCCCAGGTAGTCGGCGCCATACAACACTCTCAACAGATCGCCGCCGCGGGCGATGCCCTCCAGAAAGGCGGCGTCCCAGGCGCCGATCACTACCTTCCCCGCCGACGCATCGACCAGAGTCGTGTGCCTCTTGCAGTACTCCACAATTTTGGTGAAGACGGAGGAGGTGATGCCCTGCATGGGGACGACGCCGCTGGCCGGCATCTTATACGTCATCATCTTCTGAAGTGTTTTTGACATTGATACCATCGACGCCTCCATGTCGAAGTCCACCCCGTCCGACGTCCGCAGCTTCACCATTGCCGCCGTTGCTTAATGTTTAGTTTAGGTAGGTTCATATATATCATATGCATCTATATATTAATAACATGTTTGATCAAGTTGTCGGAATATTTCCTGTTAATTAGTTTTGAGTGTTCCTACTCATGCACCAAGTAGGAAACGTTTACTTTCATATTTATCTCTATCTTCCAACGAACCCTTCTCACTCCTATATTTTACCAAGTGTAATTAAATATAATTTTACTAATTTTTAATAAAAAAATATTAATTATTAAACAGGCATAAACATGAATATATTTACCCATATTTGAATCCAACAATGTATACCCACCACTTTCTACCTTCAGTGGTGACTTAGTCCTTAACAGCTCACAAGAAGGGGAGGAAATGAAGATATGCAGGAGGATATATTGAGTTAGTGAGGATTCAATGACCTTAATCAATAAACTATATATGTGCTAGGAGTTTTATAAAAGCACCACACTAACTTGAAGAAAAGAGGGGCTGGTAGCTTTAAAAAAAAGGCTCGTGCATAGAAGAGAAAAGAAAAAAACAAAGAAGAAGCGGACAAGAAGAAAGAAGGGGAGGATGCCCTCGCATGAGAACCTTTCCGGTGACCCCCATTGTTGTTGACCTTGGAGTGCTCCCCAATACCGTTCAGCCAAGAACTTCGCTGGAGGAGTTTGAAGTGAAGGGGCACGTCGTTGTTACAAAGAGGAGAAAAGAAGAGAGGGAAGAAGATGAGAAGAGAAAGGGGAGGAGCCCTCGCCAAAGATTCACCCCCAAGACTTCTGACGTGTAGCTTGGAATGCCCCAGACACCATCCAATTGAAAGCCACCACCGTAGAAGCCCATTGTCGCCGAAAAAGCTTCGAGAAGTTGCTAACCAGAGTTGTGAAGTGCCATCAAGTAATCATCTTCACACCCACCAACCGCCCATCCCAAGTTGTCTCTGATGACACTGCCGCTTCCAAAAGACTCTCACTATTGTCAACTAAGGACCCAAGCCAAGAAGTACCGTCTAAGAAATCACTAGTTGCTAGAAAATCGCCCAAAAAATGCCCGTTAGAAGAGCAAAATAGAAAAGTGCATAAAAGCGACCAACTTTGGGCTTTTCGTCTGACTAGCTCATGCCACTGCCGGCCGCGTTTAAACTTCCATCGGGAACTCCTCAACACCTCAAACAAAACTAAGTCCAGATCAACAACTAAAGAGCCGTAACCCTCACCGAAAAAATGCTCAAAAGAGGCCCTCCAAAGCAGTGGAACAACAACATTCATCCAACTTCTCAGACTCTGTCCGACAGATCACCCCCACAGGACAAGCCACCACTCCAATCTATCGCCCTTGTCTCCAAATACAAAACCAAGTCAAGTGATGGATATAATGTAAAAGTCATTGAATATAATGTAACAAGTAATTTTTTAAACACAATAAACTTGATTAATGTAAACATGGAATTAAATTTACATATCTAACGTGTAACACTCTAAATCTGGTTTATACGCATGTGAACCAAACTGGAATGTCATATGTTACGATTAGGACTGTTGACCTAAACTCAACTCGTGCGGATCTACTCTTAGTATTTTAAGATGAAGAAATTAATCATTGTGCATAGATGAATGCACTGAACTTTAACATGCTACTATATGGATGACATGAAAATCAATTTATACAGCAACAATAATTACAATAAAATTTTAAAAAATCCTGAAACTAAATTGAGAGAATCTCCTTTAAAAGTGCAAGTAGAGGCTACTCTATCAAAACAATATATACAAACATATATATATATATATATATATATATATATATATATATATCAGATATTTTCATTCATATAAAATTATAACCTGGTGTATAAATCATTCTAAATCACGAGTCTCCACCCACCTCTACATTTTATTCACATTTCACATCAAAGTTTGGGTCTTGACCCACCTTTGTACATATTCAATATCTAAATATATTTACTAAAACATATATATTAATATGTCATCATTAGAAATTTTCTACAAAAGCAAGCATTATACCACATCATATTATCATATTTTGCATTTCATCACACCATTCTCAATATAATGACATTATAAATAAAATATTAAACATTCTATCGTCTAATATGTGTGTGGAAGAGACATCACCGCTCTTCCATCCACGCTGGCACATCCAACTCATTATCATCACCTGTATATATTATAAAAACACATCACTAATGAGTGTTACTTGTGACACCCTAAATCCGGTATACGTTCAAGAACCGAACCGGAATGTCACTGGCCCCGGTTAGGTCAGCTAACCCAAATCCAACCTTGAGGATCTACTCTCGGTGTCTCGAGATAGAAGACGTCTATCGCTATAAATGGATGAATGCACAAAAATAAACCTAACATGCAACTACATGGATGACATGACAATAAATTTGCATACCAAAATAACTACGATGAAAAATCGATAAAAATTCATAACATAAGACGGACTGAGCTTCCCTTCAAAGTGCAATTAAACCTCACCCTATCAAATCAACATAGATAAATATATATAAATATATCATGCATTGATATTCGTTCAAAATTTTAATCTGCTACATAATTCATTCTGAATATTAGGTCTTGACCCATTCTGAATATTAAGTCTTGACCCATCAGGATCCTCGAGAATGGAGTAGATGCTCACCAGTTCGAGAGCCCGCTTTGACAAGCACAAGCCCGCTCGCATAGCATGGTTGTCGAATTTTCCTCTTTCGTCTCATTAAAAACTCGATAAAACTATATATTAGTCTGGGAAGGGATTTATATAATAGACCCGAAGGCAACTTGCGGTGGATCTTGTTTTTGAAAACATACTCGAGGGATCTCATCCTCGATTACATGGCCCACATGGAGTGGGATACAATAAATTCACTACTCAACACGTCCGCTTACTTGTAAAAACAACACACGATAGAGTATAGAAATAAAGCCAGAAGCAATTCCTAACGGACCTGGTAGAAGCTTCAATCGTGTCCTCACGCCTAGGTAGTGAGCTCCTACTCCGTACCTACATATCAAATCTAGAAGCTAACGCTGTAACACCCCGTTTCGGCTCACCTGTGAACTGACCCGGAAATGTCACCGGCAACCGAACCGTTCGCTAATCTACTGGGTTCGGTTAAGCCGACCCAGATCTACCCTCGGCGTCTCAAGATGGAGATGCAAACATGAAATCCATGAATGGGAACGATTGGGTTCTAACGCGGTCCTACATGCATGCTATGATGCACAAGCAAAAACAAGACAAAACAATAAATGATAAACCAAAAGAAAATATATATACTACTAAGTAAAAACAGACAAAGTTTCCCCCTAAAAGTGCAATAAAGGCCAACCTGTCTACAACAAAGGTATATAAATATTTTATCAAAATACGACAAAACATAACAATCTACCACGACATTCCATTATTATCTCATTTGTTTTCATCTAAGCCGAAGCTAAACTCCAAGGCTCCCTGCTCATTCACATCTATCCGTTCATTTCATATCAAGCAATTCATCAAGACAAAAACATTCTAATTATCATTTACACAACATTAACACACCATCATTATACATTACAAGCGGCAGGTACATGTGTGCGCGGTTCTGTGCTGCTCCTCCGTAGTCCTGACAGCTTTCATTGCTCGTATTCCTCACCTACATATATATAGAAAAACCGTCAGTAACGAGTGTTACCGGCCCAGAAAATAACTAATATCAATCTGTCACAGGAGAGCAAACTCTCCTGTTGAATGAAAACCATATACTTCCTCAAGAACTCTCATCAGGGCACATATGGGAGCCGTCGCCCTCGGGTCGACAGCGTCCCCCTTTCTTTCTCATTCTCATACCTTGGCCATTTCTCTATCGCTTCTCGCATCAAATCTCATTCCTTTCCGCCCTCTGCACCTTCCATATTACTCCTGGCCTTGAGCACGAAGGCCGAACACTCTCAGGTAGTCGCCTTTAGTACCCTTTGAAACCACAAGTCTAGACATGCGCTGCAATGTAGTACCCGTGAACCTCCACACTTCTCCGGGTTTGAGGAACTCAAAGGTGGAGTTGTCAGGATCCCTCAGGAATGAAACGGCCCACACACCATTCCAGAGCCCACTATCGACTCACACGTGCCCGCTCGCGTAGCACGGTAGTCGGATTTCCCTCATTCAATCTCTCACTGAAAACGCGAAAACTATGCATATATATATAGGTCTGGGTTGGGATTCATACAATAGGGCCGAAGGCATCATGAGCTGGATCTGAAGTTCGAAAACAAACTCGAGGGATCTCATCCTTGAGGGTGATTAATCCGAAAAATCGTTGGCTAAATGACCCGAGTTAAGTGGGATCCGATAAAACGCCACTTAACTCGTCCTGCACATGATAAATCAAATACACAATAGAGTAGCGTAAAAATAGAGAACAAGTCTTAAACGGACCTGGTAGAAGCTCCAAACGGGTCCACGCACCTAGGTGGACGAGCTCCTATACTGTACCTATACAATCAAGCTAAAAACTAACGCCCGCATGATGAATCACACATCCTATAACATGCACACACAATCAACACAATCACTCATCAATCAACACACATCAACCTATATCAATTCTAGCAAGTCTACTTAGGCTAGTTTGCATTAGATCATGATCATTACCTAGTTACCCTAATTAGTTTCTTAGCCTCCATTTTTAACACCACTCAATCAAACAAATTTCATATTTTATCCTTAATCAAATCTACATTTATATATATTATTATAACACACACACAAATCCTGCCATGCAATTCTAATAATCAATATTTTTAAATAATTAAATTAAAATAAATTATACCTCGCGTCGTCAAAAATCGGTGATGGCTAGGGTTTCTGTTTCGTGGCTCGAAACTCGAATTCGGCACCTAGCGGCGTCTGAAGTCCGATCAGATTGGACCGGGTGCGTTCGGCAAATGATCCAACAAATTTCCCACGAATCCAATTTTCCGGCGGTTCCGGCGAGTGTCTGCAGTTTTCCGGCGGATTCCGACGGTTTTCCGGCGATGATTCGGGACGGGGCAAACAGGGGGTCTATTGGCACCAGCTCGACGAGCTTGGTCCAATGGTGGTGTCAAACAGGGTAGCCGGGGCAGCGATGGCTGTCGGCGGTGGCATCAAAAATGGGTGGCGGCGGCGGCGTGCTCCGATCGGGGCTGCGGCCGGCCTCGACGGCGGTCGGGATGATGGGGGAAACGTCGGCGACGGCGAGGGGTGAGACTGGTGGTCACAGCGGCGGCGACGACAACCGAGCGGCGGCAGAATCCGGCCCGGAGTGGTGACGGCCGAGGCGGCCTCATGGCGGCGCGCTGGCAGGCGATCGGTGGCCGGGGTTGGTTGTGGCGGCACGGCGACGGCACGGCAAGGCAGGGGGAGTCGATCGGCGGCGGTGGCAGCAGCACACAACAGCGAGGGTTTAGGGAGGGTTAAGTGTCGGGAGGGAGAAAAATACCCTCAATGGCAATTTCGTAATTAAGTATTGACTCGATTCCTACCCGAGTCAAAATAATAACTAGTTCGTAATAAATTCTAAAAAAATCTAGAAAAATATGGAAAAATCTCATAAAATAAAACAAACACAACAACATCCAAATGACATGCTCTATAACTAATAACCCACCCGAATATAATCCAACGCATCCTAATACATTATTCGGCCTAAAACTATTCTACGATCAAATAAAAATAACAATCACTACTGCACACCTCCATATACTTGATAGCCCATTTTTCATCATCTTTCAGGCGTTATCATCGTATACTTGAGCATGCATGACCCTCATCGCTCATAACTCACGGCTAGCCTCGACTTAGCACGCGGTTCATGAAACTGACTCGACTCGAACCAACGGTCAAACCGACTGGTTCGGTAACGTAAAACCCTGACTCAAGTCACAGGTTTTACAAACGCCCACTAACTGAATGATGCATCAAACTCATCATGAATATCACACATAGAATGCAATCATCATCTAACAACAGTCAAACAATCATCAATGTAAAAATATCTCATCCTATTCATCCCAATTTTATTACGTTTTTTAAGTTACGTTGCAATCAATTAGCAAGCCTAAATTTAATTTACTTAATTAGATCACTAACTATCAATCAAATCATGCAAATCATCACTTCATTCACAATCAGACATTTATTACAACAGTTAATCATTCCTAGCATGTTGTGCTAATAATTATTTTAAATAATTAAATCAGATAAAAGTCTATACCTAATCGTTAGTCACACGATGACGGCAACAAGGTTGTGGTCAGCTCGAGTGAGGATTGTGGGGAAGAAGGAAGGAAGAAAAAGAAGAAGGAAGAAATTGAGCGAGAAAGATGATGGTGGTTGAATGACAGAAGTGTGGAATATATAGATGTCAAGGTAAGAAAATGAATGGTCATTTAGAAAAATGAATGGTCGTTTAGAAAAATAAATAGTAGTCAAAGAAAAACGAATGGTCGTCTAAAAAAAATAAATGGTTGTTTAGAAAAATGAATGGTCGTCTAAGAAAAATGAATGGTCCTGCCGTAATTAAAACTTGACTCGACTCCGACACGAGTCAAAAATAATATTAACTCATAATAAAAATCCCATAAAATATAATACACACCAATGACATGCTCTATAACTAATAGCCCACCCAAACTGCCCGTAACTCGTCCTAATATGTTATTCGGCCTAAAAATAATTCTACAATTTAATTAAAATAAATAAAGAAAACTTTGGCATAGTCTCGTATATTCTGATAACTCATTCTGCTGCTGTCTTACTGGCATTATCATTATATACTTCGGCACACATGACTCTCATGGTTCATAACACAAGACTGGCCTCAACTCGTTATGCGTGTTTTGAAATTGGCGAGACTGAAAATAACAGTCGAACCGATCGGTTCAGACTATAAAACCATGATTTGAATACTGGGTTTTACATAACTGGTCTAAAATATAACTATATCAAACTAGCTATGAGAGTTAACTCTCATGTGAAGAAAAAAATTCATATACTTCATTAGAACTCTCTAAAAGCACCTACTTAGGAGCCACCTGGTTGGAGACCCAGTAGGATCCCGAACTGAGTGGTATACTGATGCCTCTCTAGATATTTTATCAATTTATTTTATGGTTCCTCGGAACTATTATTATATCCTACGCCCTCTCTTTTCCTCTATAATTCTTCTGGCCTGAAGCACGAAGGCCAAGTACTCTCTGGCAGTTGCCTTTAGTACCCTTTGAACTACAAGTCCGGACGTGCGCTATACTTGATAGTCCAAGTAAACCTCCACGTTCTTCGGGTGTGAAGAATTGAAACACGGAGTTGTTAGGATTTCTCAAGAATGGAACAACCCTTTCAATAATCTAGAGCCCGATATGACTGTTACGTACACACGTTCATGGTACGTGTGAGTCAGTTCACCATCTTTCTTCTCATTATAAACTCAATAAAATTATATATATAGGCTTCAAAAGAGATTTATATAATAGGCCCGAAGGCAATTTGTAGTGGATCTTATTTTCTAAATCATATTCGAAGGATCTCATCCTCAATGGTTATTAATCCGAAAAACTATTTGACTAAATGACCCGAATTAAGTGAGATCCAATAACACACTACTTAACCTATCCTACAATCAGTAAAAATAAATCATGGCGTTAAGAAAATTTGTATTCTAATTGTATAATCAATTCATCAACTATTTACCGACTTACATACTTCAGTCCAATTCATCCTTATTGTATTTTATGATAATAAGTTATTAATAATCAACCATAACATCCTTATTCAGGTCATAATAATCAAATTTATGTAATTCTACCACTCCATCATCAAACGTTATTGCATCACAATTAATAAGTACATCATGCTAATTAATCATAGATCATGAATTCAATTTCAAATTAGATATTCCTAACATCGGCGCCGAAAGCGACGATGATGATGCGGCAACGGATGCAGTTGCTGTCGGCATGGCTGTGGTTTAGCCGAAGGAGGACTTAGCTCAGCTAGGAATGGAGCATGTGGCTAGGATGTGACAAGGCCTGACCAAAGCTACTTCAGCTGGCCTACAATTGGCCAGCAGCGACGGTGACCGGAGGCCAGCGAAAACACCGCAAATTGACAACATTGCCATGACCATGGTTGGAAAAGTAGGAATCGGAATCAGAATCGATTTTTGAGGGAGTCGAAATCAGTCTAAATCAGCCAGGAATCAGTCCAGTTGAATCGGCCTAAATCGGTCATATACAAAAAGTTGACAACTCATAATATAAATACATAAAATACATAATTATATAATTTCTCAACACAAATACACAAATTTATAGTTTAATACAAGTATAAAAGAGCATCACTATTTATCATCACAATACCACAATTTTATAAGTGTAACATTTGATATATCATCATTTGTGTTCCATCAAATAATAACAACAAAACATTAATACAAGTCCACAAAATGAAGGTTTAGTACAATTTTACTTAGTGATTACTAAATCATCTAATTCATCTGAAGCATCTTCGAAGTCTAAATCATTATCACCAATAGGAAGAGTAGAGCTATCATCTGCATCAACACGAGACCTTTGCGTAAAAGGAGGCATAGAACTCCCACTCATATGAAGTCCCTCAGGTCAGGAGGCAAAGACAAATTATGTTGGAAGTCAATATGTACATCAATATCAACATTTTGTCCACTAGGAAGAGGAGGCAAAGAAAAACCATCAGATGTAGTAGAACACGATCCAATTGTAGTTTTCAATGTGTTGCCACTTTTATTTGCTACAATGGCCTCTTCGTCTACACCATCATTGTTGCCAACATTGGTACCAAAGAAATCATCCTGCATAAAAAGTCATACCTTATTTATTTCAATTAAAAAAATTCATACACAAAATCATAAATGTGATGTAAGCTTTATTTAAACATACTGATGGTGATTGGTTACCCTGTTCTCCAACCCATTCATCTAATGAGTCTTGTAAACTCAAATGTTCACTAATTGCATCATATTTATGCCTCCATATCAACTCTTTTTCTTTTACTCGCATGTTGTAGTGAACATATACAAGATCATTTACTTCTTCCTTGCAGGTCGATTTCTTTTTTGGTATGTACTTGGTCAAAAGTGCTCCAATTATGTTCACAACCCGATGATGATGAAGTTTGACAAAGTATTCTAATAGCTATCTTTTACCGTTCAGGGCAGCTTATACTATGTTGCTCCCACCATCATGCTATATTTGACAAAGTGATTTACTTATAAGCTTGCTATAAAAATGAAATGTGGAGAAAGGTGAATTTTACCTGGATGAAGGATTTTTCTATTGGTAATTGCAAGAGAATGTCCAAAATCTCCTTTTGTAGATACAAAATCAGCCCACTAAAAAATATTTAAACAAAACTAGTAATCATATTTAGTTATACATAAATATTTATATATATAAACTAAAAATAATAGTATCCTGACCTGCAAAGATGCCATGGATCGAGCTACTTCATCGAGTTCCAAATGACAAATGACATTATTGAATACACGATACACCTCACTTGGCTACAAAATTATTCCCATTCAAACACAAACAATATAAAATTGTTAAAAAAATCATAAAGTTACGTAAGTCAAATGAGAACATACAATGGTAAAGTCAGGGCGATAACGAGTTTGAGGGTTAAGTATATATGCTGCAGCATGAAGAGGATGACAAAATTGATTCGCCCATCTCTTGGTAATGATATCAACAAATAACTTGTATTGTTCTACTTTCATGTCATGTACCTCTTTTATTTTTTCTATAGTCTTTTGCATTTCATCATAAACAAATGGCATCGAAGGTCTTTCATCACTATCCACCAATCTTAAAAATCGAACAACTGGCTTAATTGTTTTATGCATAAATTCCATCTTCTTCCAAAATTTTGCACTTAAGACAATATTTTCAGCTGCTATTCCATCCTCATCTTTTGCAAACTTCAATGATGAATACATTTCAGAGACAAACATCTTTTTCAATGCCAGCTTATGTTCTGGGAAGCTAGCAATCGTCAAAAAGTTAGTAGCAAATCGAGTAGCCCCAGGCCTTACCAATTTATACCCATTTGTAAAATTATTTCTCATAAGAGCCAACAACAATGAATGGTTGTATATTAGTTTTGTGACTTTTTGTGCATTTATAATGCATGTTCCAACTTTCTTGATTTTTGAAAAGTCCTTAAGCATCAAGTTTATACAATGGGCAGCATACAGAGTCCAAAATAGATGCGGTCTCTTATGTTCTAGCATCCTCCCTGCAACTTTGTATGCTGAAACATTATCAGTAATGACTTGCACAAC
Organism: Piper betle; assembly: GCA_033002965.1. NCBI lineage: Eukaryota > Viridiplantae > Streptophyta > Magnoliopsida > Piperales > Piperaceae > Piper > Piper betle. The sequence goes on along the minus strand of JAURVB010012570.1, from coordinate 42,625 downwards.
GTTTTCCTCCCCAACTTGTTCTACTAATTTGTCCAGTAAACTAAACAAATACATAGCATCCTTTTTTTGTCTGAAGCATCAACTGATCCAAGGAAATACATTCCTCTTAGGCAGTAAACTAGAAAGTTGATTAGAGTTCTACCCGATTGATTGGTCCACCCGTCAAACATAATAGAACAACCTGTTGTCTTCCAAGATACTTTTATATCCTCTAAGCTTGCATTTATAAAAGCCACTTCATCAGTAAGAAGTTTACTTGACAAAGAACTTCTACCCGGAAGTTTGATCCCCTGATCACCGTATTTACCTGTCACGTCAATCATTTTATGAAAGTAAGGTGACTATAACAACATGGAAAGGAATGGCACAATGATAGAAGAATTGAGAAATAGCTGTGTGCAATTGCTCTTTTGCTTTCTTTTCTATTACTGTAGAAATTCTCATTTGCTTTAATGGATTCTTCTTCTTATTTTCAACAAAAGATGTCTTCCTCTTCCCGGTAGACTTAGAGAACCCAACACTTTGCTCCCGAACTTCCATCTCTTCCATATCCGAGTCATTCAAACCATATGAACCTATTTTTTCTCTAATCCTTTCTTTTTCTTTTTGGCCTTTTCGACACTTTTGAAATAATCTTTTGTTTTTTGTGCATCTGTTTTAGGAACTTTCATACAAGCAGCAATATTTCCTTTGATTCCAGTAATATGCTACAAGTTAGTCACAACAGCTAAATAAGCTGTCAACCAAACAACTAACATTAAGGATTAGACTCGAATCATTTAAGCCCACATCAGAAAAAAACTGGACCTAGCAAGTTTCTAGAGTTCCAAATCAGTTATAAAAATGGAAATATATACTAAAACCAGAGTTTCTGGAACTATAAATGAGTTCTAAAGTGGACACATACATGTTCGTATATCACCAACCAGGTTTCTTGTTTTTTTGTAAAACCAGCAACCAGATTGAGATACAAAATGATCCAAACCACTCTAGCTAATCAATCACTAAGATTAGCACTAATTTTTTATTTATAAAACAATCAAATCCTAAAACCAGTAACTAGATTTAATTACAAACAGATCCAAATCACGGTAGCTAAGAACAACATTAAATTTTTTATTTAGACAACAATCAAGTCCTACAACCAAGAACACATGGCAACATATAACTAATTAAAAAAGGCAGCAAAGGAATCAACAAACATGCTATGTTCTATGAAAGGAATCATACAAAGGAATCAACAAATAAATCAGCAAAGGAATCATACAAATTGCAGAAACAATCAAAATTTACAGCAGCTAAATATCAAAATTTACAGCAAAAAAAAATTGCACATTGATGAAAAATTTCAAACAAAAATTGCAACTTTACAGAGGTGGCGGCGGTTGGGCGAGGTCAGCAGAGGATGGGCGAGGTTGGAGGGTGGAGGCGAGGTCGGAGACAGCGGCGGTGGTGGGCGAAATTAGGGTGATTTTAGGTTTTTAAAATGTAAATTTTAATTTTACCCATGCTTAAATAATATATTTAATATTATACCTAGGGCATTTTAGTAATTTACCTATAAAATCCGAATCACCCCGATTCCGAATCGGTTTTGAATCGGTCGGAATCAAGGTGAATCGGTCGATTCCGAGCCCGATTTAGCTCCGACCGATTCGACACCTAACTCGGCTCAGATTGCTCCCGAGCCGATTTAAATCGGCCGATTTCGAGTGGAATCGGCTGATTTCATTAACAGTGGTCATGACGTGGTGCTGCTGTGAGGGATGAAGGACGAGGAGGAGGATAGCCTGGTGGGGAGGAGATGGCCGGAAGGAGATGACCCCACTGTAGAGAGGCGTAGCTCATAGCAACAGCAATTGTGGCTCAAAACAACCCTAACTGGGGCCAAAGGAGGCCGTGTGAGGGAAGGGTGGGTGGGGGGGGTGTGGTGGTCTGGTCATGCAAGGGATAGGGAGTGGTCGTGTAAGGGAGGTCCAGTCAATGGCGAGGGTGGCGGTGGTGCACAACTAGCAGGCGGTGGCGGTGACAGCCGGCGACAACACATGCAAAGTGGTAGCCATGGGTCACAGTGTGTGTGTCGTCCAAGCCTGGGAAGAATCGGGAAGGAGGGGGAAGGGGCTAGGGAGGGTCTCCGGAGGTCGTCACTGGAGTTAGTGGCCGACAGCGACGCATGCAAGGTGGCAGTAGTGGGTGGCCGGGATGGAAAACGGGGAGAAGAGGGTAGGGAGAGGGGGAAGGAAGGGAGGGGGGCCGAGGCAGTGACAGCACAGGCAGGCTGTAGAGTGGCCGGCAGTGAAGTTGTCGACTGTGGATTGGGAGGAAAGTGGTTGGCGGCGTTTGGAGGAGGAGATCGGGGAGAAGAAGAAAATGGTCGAGGGTAATTTTGTAAATACAACTTAGCTCTCTCTAGATTCGAGTCAATAATAATAAGTAAATTTTAAAAAAATATAAAATAAATATAATAAAATACAAAAAAATAAAATATGCTCAATAAAATAAAATAACATGTTCTAGACCTATTAAACCACCCAAAAATAATAAATAATGAGTCCTAACAAGATAAACGGTTTAAAACTAATTATATATATATATATATATATATATATATATATATATATATAACTAGCATACTCTTGTATATTTTGATAACTCATTTTTTTCTATTATATTTATCATCATATAAGTGGGTACAAATGATGCTCATAGCTCATACATGTGGTCAGTCTCAGATCAGCGTACATGTTCTAAAACTAACTCGACTCGAACTAACAATTGAAATAACTATAAAACCTTAACTTGGATCACAGGTTGTACGTAATGGATCTAAAATATTAAATAAAATTTTTAAGTAATACAAACAATAAATAAATAAATAATCAATATTTTAAAAAATTTTGAGAAAAAAATGTACATCTCGAAAGAAATTTTTTATATTTATATTAAAAAAATAAATTATCAAAGAATATTAATAAAAATGTAGAATTAGATTAATTAAGTTAGTGGAGAATCATGACTCTATTTGAAAGAATTGTGTAATAGAAGAAATTTTGGAACTAGAAAGTTTTTATAAAAAATAAAAAAATAAGTACACATTTTTTGGAATATTTTTTTGAATTTAGACTATAAAGCTATCACTAGTGAAAAATACCTATTTTTTAATTTAGACTATAAAGCTGTCGCTATAAAAGATAAAGATTATATAAATAAGATATTAGTTATTTGTGAGAAAAAATAATATTTATGATGAAAAAAACAATTAAATAATAAAATAAATATAAGATAAAAATAATTTCTTATATTTACCAAATTTTTACCATGCCCAATTATAATCAACTTGACCAAAATATTTTAATTATAAATAACTAATTTTTTGCTTGAGATTAAGTAGATAGATGTGGATAATATTTTGTCCGATATTCGACCGACCTGACGCCCACCGCAACCGTAGAACAACTCAACGAGGGCCCACCAGCCCAATCAACTCCTTCTTCCGAAACTACCCCTCGAAAACTGTAAAAGCCCCGCAAACCCAAAAAAAGGGATAAAAAAAAGCCTTCGCCCGAATTCAATCGCCTCCGTCTTCCCCAAATCGATTCCCATCTTCGAGCCCTAATTCCCCCGACGAACCCTAATTCCCCTGACGAACCCACCCCGTTCTCCGCCCAATTCGCCTCCCCACACCCTGCCCTAGACCCATCCCGCTCCTCCCCATTCGGCGCGCCGTGCCCGAACTAAGCCGTCTCGATGCCGGCTGCTTCTCAGGTTGGTTTCTCTCCCGCTCTCCTTTTCCCGCCGAATTGCGTTTTTCATGGGAGCAATTTAGTGTGCTAAATGTGCGTGTTCGGCTGAATTTATTGGAACATTGGTGGTGGTGGCCTTGGGAGCTCGTGTACCGAGTTGTGGGAAATGGTGGCGGGTTGGTTTGAGGTTGAATTTGGGAGTGGAGTGTGGTGCGGTGGGCTTCTGGGCGATCGTTGAGTATCAGGGTGCTGCGTGGGTGCTTGATTTGTGTGGTGATTCCTCGCCATTGCTTGATTGCTGTTGTTGGCGTTGGAAGTTGGAAGTTGTGTGTGACAATGAGGGTGAAATTTTGTTTAGCGGGTGTGGTGGACCCAATGTGTTATCTGCATTGGAGGCAAATCGGTGGTAAATGCTATTTTCACTTTTGATTGGATTTGGTTGAGTTGTTGAAGTTGACGAATATTGAATTTTGCATATTAAGCTGTTTCCGAAGAGCTTAGAAAGACTGTGTACTTGTTCCTTTTTATAATGAGCTCGGGTTATGGGAGAGTTTCTAAATCTTGTAATCGTGACCTATGTAGTTTTGTGTCTGAGCTATATACAGTGCCATGTTGTTGAATTGTTTGTTTGATTTTAGAAATAAGATTAAAAAGCTTTTTTGCCAGGCGGAAGAATACAAACTTGAGTTTTTAGTTTCCTGGATATTGGTAGTGTACTATTATAGCGATTTAGTGCAATAACGTCAGTGGATTTGTTGATTGGCTGTCTTACTCTCAATTGCTCCTCTTTTGAATTCTTTGATTCATCATGTTGCGTTTGCCTGTGTGATTGTGCATTTATTTATTCTTTTGGGATGTGTAATAGATGGGACGTGTAATAGATGGTGGAGCTAGGGTTGATAGCACAATTTCTTCCCTGTCGTGCAGCTCTTGAAATGGCTCAAGCAGAACTTCGGTACCTGTATTCTTATGTCATTGTTAATGAAGATTAAGGCAATGGAGACACATCTAGGTTATGATGTGATGACAGCTCATTATATTAAATAGTCCTTGTATTTGGTGTTTTTTGCTTCACAGACAAGAATACGATGTTCGTGAGGAGAGAAAAAGGGAACTCGAGTTTCTTGAAAAAGTAATTCTTCTTTTTTCTTTCATGTTTATAGAACACATTCCTACAAATTTTTGTTCTTCTTTCCAATTCAAATGGTTTTTCAGGGAGGTAATCCATTGGATTTCAAAGCTGGTCCAGCAACTTCAATAAGTCTGCATTTTACTTCAGTTACTGATCAGCAAGGGGAACAGTGTGTTAACAGGTTCAGTTACTTTTTGCTGATCACATCTTGTTGAAGTGTTATTTTAGTTTGATTTATTGAGAATGAAAGTAAAATCTCAGTCCCAGATCCTTGATTAGGATCCATGTTTCAGCCTCCTTTTTAGGATAAGGTGGAAAAAAACAAGAAGAGGAAGAATTAATATCAGTGGTATTAGAAAGTTGATTAGGCTTTGGCTTCTTTAACTTCCTCAATGTCCAGTCTTAGAGTTTATTAATGACGTTTCTGCATTTTGTGTCATCTATCTACCTTTTCTAGTGTTAATTTTCTGCATGGAACTGGAAGAACGTGTAACTCTGTTTCTTTTATCTTGCATTCTATTCATGAAATTAATTGTGTTTGGGAAATAAAATATGCTCTGTGATTCTTTAATTAGCCATTCTAACATCAACAGTTAGAGAGAGCTGATGGATGCTATATTATGTTATTTCAGAGAAGCAAGAAGCAGTGCTGCATTGCCAGTGTCACCTCATGCACATTCCGTTGACAGCAGTGGGAGATTATGTGCTGTTTTGAGTAAAGACCCTAGCTGTGCTGATAATCTTTTAGATATTGATGGTGAAGATAAAATGTCTGAGAGGAAGAGAAATTCTTATCAATTTAGTAAAATGGGTGCTGCACTAGGTAATTTTTCTGCATTGAAGGAATCAGACTTTTCAGCTGTTCGCCGTCTTGAGGTTAAAGGTCAAGCATATGCTCGAAGAAACAGGGCCACACCATGATTATATTTTATTAGATATTGAAAATATTTTGTAATTAATATTTAATTAAATTCTTGTTAAAATACCATGATTTTAAACATAAAACCAGGTTTTGAAAAAATATGATATTGAAAATTGATAACCGTAGTATTTAATGATAATTGTATTAACTTACACTTAGTGTTTATTTTATTCTAACATTGTTTCATGTATATTAAAGCCCTTCATCAATACCTTTTACATTATCTATTTATTTATAACATTGTTTTGTACAATTGGTTACTATTAACCCTATAGCTTAAAGTGGTCTTAGAATGTAAAGATTGGCGCGATAGGATGAAGACATGCATACAGGCCACGACTTTGATAGGACTTCAATCTTTTGTTTTCCCTCCTGGCGATCCCTTTTTATGAGGGGGAGGCTGTATTATAGTATTCTAGCTGTTGGATTTAATCCAACGGTTGGATAAAAAAATTAGGTGGCGTCGTCGCCGCCACCTCGGCCGACACGACGCCACCCCCTGCCCCGCCCGTTGCCGCCCCCGGCCGATGGGGCGGCGACGTAACCCTCGCGGCGACGGGCGGTGGATCTAGCGCCCCGCCTTTTCCCTTGCCGCCCCGCCGCCGGGCGACACCACCCGCTGCTGATCCCCTGGTCCCCCGCCTGCCACCTTGCTGCGCGATGCCCCCCCCCCCTCGTCCCCCGCCCGCCATCTTGCCGCGCGATGCCCCCCATCCCCCGTCCCCCACCCGCCACCCCGTCGCGCCCCCCTCGGCCCCCGCCTGCCGCCCTGCCATGAACCCCTCGGCCCCCACCTGCCACCCCGCCGCGCCGTGCCCCCCGTCCCCTATCGCTGTGCCCCCACCCCCGTCGCCGTGGCCGGGCACCCTTCCTGCCCCCTCCGCCGTCGCTGCTGCGGCGGTGCCGGCAGCCCCTCATTTATTTATTTATTTTGATCTTGGTCATTGGATGTTAATCCAACGGTCAAGATCAAACTCTAACAAAGCCAAGATGACTATGTTGAGAGTTGGAGTACAGGAAAACTTTTTCGTTTTATAAGCTACGTTTACTTTTTTTACCTTTCAGTAAAGAATGAAATATATAGGGGACCACCTTCTTTTTGCTGCATGCTTCTGTTGGGAAAACCAAGCTAGCGGCCTTCGCTTTTTAATCCTCCAAACTTACCTGTAAATCTCTCTTACCAACCGAGAATGAATAGGACAAATAATTAATAAATTTTTAATTCCAATAAAAGCATACATCTAGCCATGAATTCACGTTTATCTTATTTAAAAAAATTTTCCATTATAATATAATATTTTTTCATTTAAATATTTATTTTTAAAATAATGATTTTAATTTTTATACTATTTGACATAAAAAATTAAGAAAAATATAAAAAATAACTATTATATAAATAAGATATTAATTGTTTACGAGAAAAAATAATATTTATAATAAAAATAATAATTAGATAATAAAATATTTTTTTTATATTAACTAAATTTTGACCGTATTTACCCAAAAAAATTGACGGTAAACGATCGATTTTTTACCCGAAATTGAATAAACGGACATGATAAAACACTGTCCGATGACCGACCGATGCCCCACCCATCGTACAGAGAGTCGGAGACATTAAATTTGAGGAACACAGCCATCACTGATCTCCGAGCACAATAGGGCAACTAGTGAAATCTAAGAGAACTCGATCTCAATGGCATAAAACTCGAAACGTTGAGTGGCACTGGCATACTCGAGCTTCCAAGCACAGCTGGACGGCTAGCTAACTTGAGGCATCCAGCCTCGTAAGGACAGCTTGCAAAGTTGCCAACCGATTTGGGTGCTTTAACAAAGCTAGAGGAGAACACGAGTTGCTGAGCTTCCAGGCGCAATAGCAGAACGGGTTTACTCAGGCCATCTTAGATATCAGGGGAGCGGAGATTAATTCAATCCCAAACCATCTTTGAGCTGTAGTGTTTAAATACAGCACAAAGCATCTTAGATAAATTTTAACCCGATGACGATGCTTGAAAAGTTTGGTATACTGTGAGCCAGTAATGTACATTGTGGCAGAGTAGCATTCAGTTTCGTATCAGCCTAAGCTGAAGTGCTAAAAATGGTTTAAAACGTGGTGCAGTCTGAATAGACCACCAAACAAAAATAAACTACAGCATTACTGACATATTAAAGGGCAGTGGTAGAAAATTTGACAAACACCATACAAGTAAAAAGTGGGTTCCTGTGGAACTCCATTTTATAATGGAGTATATAAAGGTCAAGGCAATCAAGGGATGATAAGCTCCTTGCGCCCAAAGAAACTTACCTGCCCAAAGAAAAAGCAAAATAAGTAGACTTGGCTGCATCTTGACTCGCGTGCAGAAACTTGCTTGACAAGCTCTTTCAGCCTTATTTCGAATATTTCTTTAGTGGCTTGCTTTGAAAGCTTTGGCACATTTATTATACATATACATATAATAATACTAATGAAGTATGAACCCCCCCCGCCCCTATATATAGACTTTTGTCAGGGGGAAAGTGAATTAATAGATCTTCGACTACCAGCAATAAGGAAGGTTACTACTCTTTATCAGGGAGCATATCAAAATGGGGTGGTTGTCGTCAATCTTGAGCTGCTTCACCTCCTCACCTACATCCAAGATGCCAAAGGAGAAGACCGCCACCAAAATGAAAGCAGTGGAATCACATAGTGGATCCAAATACCCTCCTGACTGGGGCCGATTGAAGACCGAGTCAGGCGCACCGATTCCTATCTCCTACTTCCCCGTGAATTCCAACCTCTCTCGCTTATGACGAAAATGGATGCATCCGAACTTTACACCCCGGCTTGTGATTAATGTGGTGAACACAACGTTCCTCTTTATATGTTCTGCAACTTGATTTTGTAACAGCTTGGGGGAAAAAACTTGATATTGTAACATTTTCCCCCATCTTTTGGGCGATTAATCAACCCTCACGCTTGTAGGATTTAACAACGTCGACAGTTTAGCTTGATGACTCTTTCGCTCTATCCAGTGTCCATAGAAGTATCAGCTATTTATAAATAATACAATTTTCTTGAAATACACTACATTTGTAAACAAACTACACATGCCCCGCAAAAGATTTGATTTAATCTGTCAATAAACATATACTACTTCTAAAGTTAACTTACATTTTTATAAATTTTATATTTCATGCCATGTAACAGACCCTGAAAAACAACGGATACAGTAGATCAAAAGATTCCAGGCAGTGGCAGAAAAATAATGCAAGAAAAAGAAAGAACTAGAGAAAAAAACAAGAATAAAAATAATGCCTGACAGAAGGAAAGCAGAAATAGCTTAAGAAATGCTTACAGAGGTATTGTTGATTGCCAGACCTAGAAAAGAAATCAACAAGGATGATATACCAAGCTCAAATCAAATCAAATGATATGAGCCGTGACATTGAGAAAGGTTGCATGTGTTGCATATGATTACAGCCGGGATAATATCTACTTCATCTACCTCGTACTCATTGATCTGATTCTCCGAACATCAGTACATATTCAATAAAATTTTCAAACATCAAATCTTTTCTTGATAATTCGCCTTCGTTTGCTAGCTCTACTTGCTTTCCATCTACCTTGAGCAACTGCCCGCTCTCCACGTTTTCTCCTGTAACATACCCTCAGAACTGGTTTGTCCAATCCAGAACCTCCTGGCAAGCGCTTAACGCGTTCTCTGATGGGTAAAATTTCTGACGTACAAGCATTTTTTCCCTGCAGTAATTCTTTGCCTCGCCTCTCAACTGGCTTTGAGATTTTACCCAAGTTCTGAAGTGTCTCCTCAGTAGCCTGATTATGCATGAGAACATCATCCAAAGCCTGCAAATAATATGTGTAAAAGCTACACAATTAAGATACAGGGTTTGGTATGTTCAGATTGTGTACGTGAATATTGTCCAATGTCATCTTTCATTGCTTAAAAAAGAAGCAAACATACAGCACCAAATTACTCATAAGAAATTTAATGAAGGTAGGCCACCTTTGTTTTGGTCTAACCTTTGCCAAGAATTAAATGTTATAGCACTCCATATACTTCAGACAATATGCAATTACAAAAATTCCTCAGACAGTAAAGCCAAGCCTAAAAAAATTTTCAATAGAATGTTGCGCCTATGGAAAAGCAGTGGAGAAACCATGATAGAGAGTACAAAACATCTAGAAACCACAGTAAAGGAATCCAAGCCATCTACCTACATCTAATATATATAGATATGTATATATATATAAGGAAATGATAGAGTCAGAACTTGAGAGATTTAGGAACCCATTTTTTAAGTGTTGGATAGTATTCAACGGGATTTTGTCATGATCTTTTTACTCTGAAAAGGAGTTCCTAAAGGTTTCACTATCATTTCCAGTGTGTGTGTGTGTGTGTGAACTTCTAATTGGATATTTTCTCCCTCGGGGCACTTCACAATAATGCTAGGCTACGAAACCCTGCAAGTGCGTAATCTAAAATTTACAAATCCTACCATTCACCAAAAGATTTACCAACACAGCCACCTTGTGGAAAAGCAGAAATAAACATTTCGAATAACAGGCTCGATACAGAACAAACACAAAATACACTCTAGCTATATCATGATGTCAATTTGTATTCCAAGAAAATTCCTAATTAAGCATAATAAGAAATTCCTAAACAAGAAAAGACAATGCTTAGGCTTGAATTCCTATGTTTCCTTGCATAAACTTGTGCAAAACGTGGAAGACCCTTATATAGTTTGCATCAAGCCTACATATCTTATATACATAAATCATTAAAACTTAGGAAAAGAAGTCTTACATCCTCGCAAGATTCACCAACCTGAGACCGATCCAAAGATCTATCGCATCCAGACAAAAGGCCCACTTTGTTTTCTATTACATCGGGATGGGGAGTGGCATCTCCAAAGCTTGCAGGAATACCAGTCTCATGTTCATTTTCGGGCATGTGATGTGGAGGTGTGCTGGCAGATGCAACTGGCATCTCATGTCGATATTCAGGCGAAATAGTCGCACTACGGATTGAACTGGTCAAAAGCTCATCTCGAACTATTTGGCTCAAAATTTCCCCTGATGATATTTTTCCAGAATGTCTTGATACTACTTTGTCCAACTCAGTTTTCAGATTTCCAACCCGTAACTGTAATACTTCAATTGTCCAAAGCACTTGCTCCAACGAGTCTTCATCTCCAAATTCGTATGATGGACCCTCAAAATTAGCACCTAAATCATCAGCACAGAACCGAGTAGGCTCTACTGCAATGACTGATGAGGAAAAATATTAGTCCAATTGACTATTATCGCATTCACAAACTCGATCATAAGTATTGAAAATATTAAATGAAATGCAACAATCAACATAACAGCAAAGAAAGAGTCAAAATTTGTCCTAGACTTCTGTGACAATTTAATATTAGGAAACACTGGTATTCTGACTAAACAGCTGCACGAACACTAACAAATTACAATCTCATATAATCACCTTGTTTAAGGTACAAAAAGAAAAACATTACAAGCTTATACACATTATAATTGAGCTACAATTAGGGTTCCCCCTCACACCCCTCTCCCCCTTGTTTTGGAGTGCAAGCTTTCCTAAAGAGTATTCAATGTGTGTCGCAACATACCAGCATAATCCTTATAAATCAAAAAGATTCCCGTGTACAGGTAGGTTACAATGCACGTACTGGACAAAATAACCAATGATATACAATGGTTGCATCAATAACTAACTATTCTTGTCTGCAAATGTTAATTAACAGCCCGGCCATTATCAATTTTTTAGCCAACATAAGCAGCCAGCCTCAAAGTAAAAGATTCCCAAGCAAATATGGCACATCACCATCATTGTCAACATTAAACCCCAACTATCTATAGAACTTCAATTCTTCCATAAAAGCCATCAAGCCTGCAAAACAAAGAGCCTTTTTTCAAGGAAAGAATGGCTCTGGTACCAATTGATAGTAATCAAGATTGATCTAAAGTTACATCAATTGACAACTATTGACTTGGGCACCCAAATGAAGATTGATTATCAAAATTAGGGCTAATCCACTCCTAGAGGAGCTGGTTCCTCTAGTAAAACTAGAGCTAAGATCTAATCTAAACCATGGTTGACCTTTTCAGTACATGGTCTCATCTTGTACAGTCCAAAAAAGAAATCTAGAAATCCTGGAGAGATCTCAGAAATGTTGGGCTATCGGAAAAAATAATATGAATAAATAATCTACAGATAATACACATCAATCATATTAATATTTAGTCAAAAATAGCAATATACTATCTAAGTTAATTTTCAATAAATTATATAAATATTTATTTTGGTTAATTTTTAGTCAACAAAAAAATAGTGTTAGTTCAAAACAGTCATAAATAGAATTTAAACATGCAGCAAATAAAAAAATACCTAGTAACCATAAACAAAAAATCAAACTATCATAAGCATTTATGGTAAACAATATATTTAAAAATTACATCGAATATTCCCAAAAACAAAAAAAAAATTTATATCTCGGCAAAAATTTACAGTAACAATATTAGAAATTAATTACAATAAAAATATGCACATAATTTTGGTGAAAAAAATTATATGAAAAAATATACAATTAACTTATGATAAATATACAAGTATAATGGATAAGATTTTTGACAATGGGCCAAAACCCATTATTTCCTTGCTAACAAAAAGCCCACTATCATCCCCTCTTTCCATCCAATGTCCATCCCACCCATGTCACCCTCCCTCCCTTGCGATCACCTTTCTCCTTCGTCTTCACCGCCTCCAAAGAAGCAGCAATGAAGAAAACTCACCTTTTATGACAAACCAGTGGCTATGCGGCAAGACAGAGAAGTGGCTGGGACGGCAAAGTGGCAGTGGGGCAGCAGTGAGGCGGTGTTGAAGCAGAAGCCAACCATCAAAGTCTAGAAGCAATGAACCCAGCTTCCAAAATAAATCCAAAAATTGCATCTTCTCACCAAAAATCTGCAAGAAGCATTCAGATCCTTGGCAAGTCAGGGAGTCTTGATATCTGGGAAATGTACCATCTTAGGCGCCCCTTGAGGCCAAAATCTCGCCGAGATCCGGTGAGATGGCAAACCATGCTCTCAACTAATAATTTCATTCATTGTAGAATAATTGATTGAAAAGAGAGAAGACAACTCCATTAGCACAAGTAGGTCTAGAACATAAACCAATTTTGTAACAACCGGACTAAGTCGAATGTGGTGGGCTTAAATCATTTGGGGATGTCACAGTCCATCCACAGTAGAAAATATTATGTTCAAAATTCCTACCCTTGGTCCATGGGCCTAGCGGCCTCGACTACGTCCACCCTACCTATTATCCACTACGGAACTAGGTTGGCTCTGATATTATTTAGGGAAGCAACCCGATCAAAGTACAAACTGTTGAACCTAATCATTTTTTTAAAAGTGATTAATCAAAATTAAAGATCATAAGTATAACCCACTAATATAAGGTATTCAATAAGTGACTAATTTGGGAATATCACACACTAAAGGGCTATCAAAGTAACGTACAATATTAGTAGACAATAAACTTGATTGGGAGTTCAATCGACCAACTAAGAAGATTAAAACCCAATTCAACTAAATAAAGGAAACAACTCACACTCAATAGTAACAATAATAAGGGTCTCACACATCTACACTAAAATTTCAACAAAAGAATAGACGTTCACATGTAAATTGCCTCTTATCGACATACAACAAATACTCCAAAAAAATTATCACATTCAACCGATGTCATGGAAGTAAGACAATACCTTGTTTAGCACCATTGTCATCAACTGAACCATCGATTTCCAACATTTTCTTTTCTGGAAAAACAAGAGAAATCAAACACCTGAGCTGAGAATTTTAAAAACAAAATATTGATATAAACAAAGACACCAACCATAATAAGCAAAGAGGTTGTGATGTGACATATAAGAGATAATGGCACTTGTATCTTCCATTCTGTTCCTTTTTTGCCTTTTCATGATATGTTTATATTGGTTTTGGCTAGACAGAGGCAAAAATCGGGAAGCACAATTCTCTATATCTATTTCCTCATTCTTTGGATGCTTCCTGTTTGCCGATGCCAAAAGCGTTCTCTCATATCTTTTGGCTTGAGACTGTAGGTCGTGCAGTCTTAGTTCTACCCATTTGCATCGCCATGATAAAGGATGAGTATATCTCCTCCAATGAGCTGTCAATTGTTTTTTCCTGTATATAAATGGACTAAGTAAAAATTTCTCTTCTAAGTATGAAGTACATAAAGTTAATAGTAATATATCTTTGTGTAGCCTGTAGACATTGTCTTCCACTCTAAAGGAGTTTCCATCACAAAAATAAAGTATTGATGCATCATTGACCAACTTGCAATATATATTTCATGACAAATACACAAATGACAAAAAACTTATGGAAGTACACTACTGGTTTGCTCTTACATACTATGCTCACAGACACAAACTTTGTGGCAATATATCTGACTAAAAAGCACATACCTTGCAGGAAGCAATCTACTGGTACCATTCAACGACATTGAAGCTTCACTTTCTCCCCTCAATTGAGAATTTACTTCAGCATCACTACAATTTGACCCATGCACCTCATCAGATTCAGACATTGTCACACCAAATGAACTTGAATACTCCGTAGCATCAGGATCATCTTCATTTTCAAGCTCGACATTATAGTCTGTACAATTAATTACATCAACTTCAATATCACCAGCCTTTCCATTCTGGACTGGATCTAGTAATGCATCCATGTCAAACACGGTCTTCAAAATTATTTGAGCACTTCAAATCAGCAGAGCTTTCGAAGAGATCCTCGCTATCAGTCTGTTTGGTAGACGTACAACAATCTGCTGGAATACTTTGAATGCACAAATCACTAACTACTTGGGGAGAACTCGTGATTCCATCTTCCATTAATTTCAAATTGCCAGCAAATTATCCCGGCTTCTCATTCAAATGTTGAATGCACTGGATGCTTGGATACTGAATCTCAAACCCTACATATACAAAGCAGACAATCAAATATAAGAACAAAAAATAATGCACCTTCATCGTAGCTAAAAACATTGTATATCAAACAGATTATGCAATTGGCCAATGATGTTTCCTAGAGAGGTTATTGATGATTCCAATCATTTCAACTAATTACACAAGAAAACTAATCATAGCTTTCCATAACTACCAAAAGATCACTACGATTATCATCATGCTCATCTCCAGGAAACATCATTAGTTTATGCAATTATCATAAGCAAGGAATTTATTAACTAACAAGGTGTTTAATTGCACTATTATAGGTCATTATTTTAAAAAAAACAATAATAATAACGTTAGAGGCTCAAAACAATGTTTGGCAAAAGGTGTGATAAAATTAATAATGTTAGAGCCACTTCCCAAAAAAGCTGAAGAAATCTTTGGTGAAAAAAAAAGCCTCCACCCTCTAATTTACAAAATAATGTGGCGTCAGGGGTTGAGCTCAAGCTCAGCCACTGGGGCTCTCTCCCCTCTCTTCCTCCCCTTCTTCTACTCAATCAGCCAAAGTTGCCCCCTCATCCCGCTCTCGGGCAAGCTATGCACTCCACTGCAACAATATTCTGGCTGGCCAACTACCCTCCATGAGCTCTGGCAGGGCCTCACTCATGGGACCAACCTGTGACTCTGCCGGGCAGCAGCCAAGGTAGACAACATAGCACTCGCCATTGAAGTCAGCTGCAGTCACCAATGCAGCGCTCGCCATTGCTTATGCCGCCGCTGTTGAGGAGAAAATCCCTCCTCTTTATTTGCCCTAGCCTATGCCCAAGACTTGGACAAGCCACACAGTTTGGGGAAGGCTGGGGTTCTGGGGCCATAGATTCCCGCAATGATTAGCTCACTCTGCTCGACCATGGCCCTCGCTACAAACCCAAAGAAAAATCAGCTTTTGTGTGCTCTTTGCTTGAACCTAATTATAGAAGACCTGGGCTGCATGTTGTTTTCCTAGGAATTAACTAATGTGGGCACACCGGTCATGCTCTTGGGAGCTTGTTCTCAATCTTTATGAAGATGAAAGTTCCGATTTTTATTCGTGACAAAGTGATGATTTTTGAATTGGAACTTGCAAAATGTCACTAGTTCAAATATCAACAATGGTATTGATCATTATATGGCCATGGGCTGCCTCTGGTTGTAAATTTTCCTTCACCATCCCTCCAACAAAGAAGAAGAAGATGGTCAGCTCACTAGGAAAATGAAGAGGGGACACCGTGAAGAAGATAGAGGAGGACTCAAGGAAGAAGAAAGAAAGCTCGAGGATCTTTACTGTATCTTTGATGAAGTTTAATCTGGTGTCGAACAACAAAGATCAGCCGATACCCAGAGTTGCCAGTGTGCAGTCATATTCCCACTAATGTGATTTCGATTATAGATGGACAAATATTCTTATCAGCGGATCTCTTCAATCCTGGAATTCATCCAAGAATGAGAAAAACAAACCAACCCTCTCAATAGCCATATTACATTTTGATTATGAGAAAAAAAAACTTTTTTGCCAAACATAATCTCATGTCCCTTAACACATTATATAATAACTCTAGCAAAATCCGTTTTGCGATAAACTTTTCTAAAAATCCAATAGCAATTATTTTTCATGCAAACAAACAGGGCGTAAGCTAAAATTATGGCAAAGAAACAAACCCAAGATTACAAGAAGTCACAGACATAAAAACAAAAAACAAAAAGAGACAACGCCACCGACACAAAAGGAAATACATGGTCTGCAATGTCGAGATAAGTCTGTGTGTCGGCGGGTAGACAAAACACGAAGTCCGCCGGCAAGTAAGATACGATATTGGGGAGTATAACGTCACCGGTAAGTCGGCGACGATAAGCCGACGCCGACTCTACGGGAAACAAACGAGGGTGGAAAAGAAAGCTTGCCTTACCTGCCGCCTGGCCGGGAAGGAACTCGGTGGATGGAAGTGGAAAGGCAGTCGAGAGACGACGAGATCAATGGATGGAGAGCGAGAGTGGATGTTGTCGATTAATTGGAGAAGACGGTGGCGGCTGTCACTACTTGAGCAAAATTTTTTAGTTTCCGACCCTGTTGTGCCGGAAATAATTGCCCAATCCCAACACTCAGGTGGGTTTATGGATTAAGGCTGTAAAGCAAGTTTAGCCCGAGCAAAATTATTATTATTATTATTATTATTATATATTTAATATTTATATAGACCCGTAATCAGGTGATGGGTTTAATTTAATTGATTAATCATGTGGGTTCTCTATTTTTATTTTCTCTATCATATTAATATATATAATATACTAATGTATATCTATTAATCTCTTTATACCACCGTATATGTTTACAGATATGATAGTGTTATAATCACCTAATGTACAAAAAGCTTGAAAAAATTATAATACAAAAGATAAATATACATTGATGTTGCATTCCTTTTGTTTTGTTTTGTTTTTTTTAAAAATGAGCTAGTATGTGATTCCCTATTTTATTTCTTTTTCAAATGGGGGGGGGGATTTTTCTCAACAAGAGAACCTTGCTATGCAATAGATTCTTCTTCGTTTATTTCTTCAGCTGTTGAGTGTGGGGAAGCTATTGCACATGTTTATTTGTTGAAATCGTTTTGGCATGTCAATCAGGAGGTTGGACATAACGGTGGTCTAGGAGGGTGGATGGTCGAGGAGAGGCTAGCGAGGAGAGGAGAGTGTGTCTGCCTTTAGGTGTCCATATGCAAGAGACGAAGTGATGAGCCCAGCAAAAAGGAAGTGAAGATGAGATGAGATGGATATCACTTAATACAAAGTTCGGGAACAAGAGCTTTGTCTTTAAAAGTGGATAGGTCAACCAGGGACGCCAGAAGGGAGATTAAAAAGTATAATTGTCTTTGAGCTAAGATAAGAAAAAATCGAATGTCAAGAGAACAGTTTAGGGCAATTAGTATAACCATCACTTCTTAACTGTTGTGATAATTGTTAAGTGTGAGCAAACGGCCGGTTGAATTTGGAACTTAACTGAACTGAAATTTTGAATAATAATGGGTCAAAAAATATAAAACTAAACTAAACTAAATTTGAACTGACATTTATAAAAATTAAATCGAATCCACCGTTTTATTTCAATTCGGCGGGTTTGGTTGGCTAGAAACAATCTCTGTTCACTCACCCATACTCGTCACTGTTGCGGTCACTGGAATATTATTTCCCAACTCAGCACCAGCCCAACCTACAAGTGAGGCTGACCTGAGGCCGACGGAGAAGATGCCGATATCTACAGTCTGTGTGTGGAAGGGGAAATTGATTACAATTCAACACCCTCTCAATTTGTTATACTGTAGCTCTTGCTTTTATTTTATATGTCCGAAAGCCCATTACAGTTTAGCCCAATGAATTGAAAGCACATTAAAAATCTTCCTAATTAGTCTAGCTAAGATAGATGCACAACCCAAATCCCAAATCAGATTAATTTTACCATGTCCTGGCTACCTCATATTGGATGTTGTACATAAATATATACATGAATCCAGAATTATATAATATATTATTATATAAAGTTAGCCTAAATTAAATTGATCTATTAAAGTAAAGTATTTATAAGCCATAAATAAAGGTGTAGAATTCAATATAAATACTATTAATAAAAGTGTAAAATCCAATGTGTAGATGCCATTTCAGTAATTTTTCTTTTATAATGGGTTAAATTGAAATTATAAAACTAAAGCATAAGAGAGTACATCTTAGAGATGCGAAATATTGCTTCAAAACTAAAAGTACTAAGGTTAGAGCTATTTGGAAATTTGTTCGTGCATTTAGTTTTAATTTCTCTTCTGGCACAATTCAGTTAATTCAAAGTCAGTTATAACTACCAAAGGGACAAATGGACTCTTAATGAGCTCATTTATGGTGTGCAAGAAGAAGAAAAAGTTGAAGCAAAAATAGGCTGAACGTACATTCTTGGCTAATACCTATCAAGAAAAAAAAGAAAATAAAGTTTTTTTGCTATTTCTTTTGTGGTAAACCTGGACATATAAGGAATACACTAAGTATCATGCTTAGCGTGTAAATAAAGGTCCATTTATTAATTTTATTTATTCTGAAATTAATTTAGCCTCAGTACTAATATACACTTAGTGGCTAGATTCAGGTGCTACTATTCACATAAGTGTGTCAATGCAAAGTTATCTGAATTGTCGAAAACCAAATGATGTTAGAAGATTTATCTATGTGGGTGATGATAAATCAATTATAGTTGAAGCAATAGGGATGTTTCGATTATTATTGAAGACAAGATATTATTTGGATTTGAAAGAGACATGAAATACCGACTTTTAGACCGAATTTGGTTTCTATTTCTATATTGGACAAATCTGGCTATTCTTGTTCATTTAAAAATAATAAGTTTAGTCTTTTTCTAAATTCAAATATTTTGGGTACAGGTTCCTTGTTTTTTTATGATAATCTACTATTGCATCTTTTAAGGAAACTTTGTATGTAGGTTTAAGTGGTACAAAAGGAAAATTAACTAATAAGAATTCTACTTTACTCTGGCATAAGCGTTTAGGACACATTTCTAAATAAAGAATTAAATAACTTATGTCAAATGAAATTCTTGATTCTCTTAATTTATCTGATCTTCAAGTCTGTGCTAGTTGCATTAAGGAAAAACAAACAAATATAAGGAAATAAGGTGTCAATAAATCTTCAAGTGTCTTAAAACTAATACATACAGACATTTATGGGTCATTTCCTACGGCTTTTTAGAATGGTCAATAATATTTTATTACGTTCATAGACGATCATTTTTGTTATGGTTACCTGTATCTCATTCATGAGAAGTCTCAAGCATTGGACGTATTTAAGGTATATTAGGCTGAAGTTGAGAACCAACTTGACAAAACTATTAAGGCTATCAAATCTAATCGTAGTAGTGAATACTATGGTAGATATGATGGATCATGAGTACAACGTCCAGGACAATTTGCCAAATTCTTAGAAGAGTGCTGAATTGTCCCACAATAGAAAATACTAGGTACTCCTAGCATGAATGGTGTTGCTGAGAGACAAAACTGAACATTAAAAATATGGTAAGAAGTTTGATTGCTCATATTGCTTTACCTAATTCACTCTGGAGTGAGGCACTAAAGACAACAATATATTTTCTTAATAGAGTACCAATAAAGGCATCAATTAAGATCCTTTATGAATTATGGATTGGAAAATAACCTAGTATTAAGTATTTACGCATTTGGGGTTGTCCAGCTAAGGCAAGGACTTATAGGCCAAATCAAAAGAAACTGGACATAAGAAAAGATTAGCAGCTATTTTGTTGGGTACTTTGAACAGTCCAGAGGGTATAAGTTTTATGATCCCACAATAAGATCATTCTTTGAGACAGAAAATACCCAATTTTTTGAGGATGTTAAGTTTGGAGGGGGAAATAAAGTTAGAAACTTTGTCTTTGAAGAAGAATTTGGTTTTCTTCCCATGATTGTTCTTGATATAATCAGGATCATATTCCTTATGTTGTTCAAGAAACAATACCAGAATTACAAGATAATGTCCAAACTCTCCCTAATCACAATCATTCAGTTACACCTGAAGAGGAAAATCAATAGCCTCAAGAGCAAATATCATTGAAGAGATCCACAAGAGAAAGGAGAAATGCAATTTTAGATGATTATGTCATCTTTCTTCAAGAATATGAGGATAACATTGGAATTATGAAAGATGATCCATTCAACTTTCATCAAGCCATGAAGAGTTCTAATTCTCAAAAGTGGATTGATGTCATGAATGAAGAGATAAAATTCATGAAAGATAATGAAGTTTGGGATCTTGTTTCATTACCTGAGGTGCGAAACCTATGGGTTGTAAATGGTTGTTTAAAACCAAAAGGGATTCAAAGGGTAGTGTAGAGAGATTTAAGGCTCGTCTTGTAACACCCCAAATCCGGTTCACACTCGTGAACCGAACCGGCATGTTACAGGCCCCGGTTAGGTCGGCTAACCCGAACCTAACTCGTGCGGATCCAATCTCGGCGTCTTAAGATGAAGATACGACTCTGTAATGCATGGATGAATACACAAACCCTAACATGGTACTACATGAATGACATGCAAATCAGAGTACACACCAACACAATTCCGATAAAAATTAATGAAAAGTTTTGAAATATAACGGACAGAATTTCCCCTAAAAATGCAATTAGGGGCCACCCTGTCAAATATACATATAAAAATATATATAACCATACTATCAAATAATTTCATTCACACAGAATCTAATCTACTATACTACTCATTCTGAAGCTTGGGTCTCAACCCATCTACACTTTTGCTGCGCTACTCTGATCATTTCATTTCATCTCATTCGTCATGCCTCAAACATTTACTCATAGTCATGTTCATAAAATAATATCATAATAACAAAATATTAAACATTCAATCACCCAATGTGTGTGTGCAGAAGACCTTATTGCTCCTCCGTCCTGGCTGGCTCATCCATCTCGTGCTTATCACCTACATATATATAAGAAAAACGTCAGTAACAAGCGTTACTGGTCCGGAAAATAAAATAACTATAACAAACTGGCTATGAGAGCAAACTCTCATCTGAAAGAAAACCATATACTTCCTCAAGAACACTCTGAAGGGCACTACTGAGGAGCCACTGGGCTGCAGACCCGGTAGCATCCCGAACTTACTGCTCTGCTGCTGGTACTGTGCTACTCTCAGCACTTCTTTTTCAGTACTTCTCGTGAAACTTTATCCTAAGCCCTCTCCTTACCTCCATATTTCTCCTGGCCTTGAGCACGAAGGCCGAGTACTCTCAGGCAGTCGCCTTTAGTACCCTTTGAACCACAAGTCCGGACATGCGCTGTACTAAACAGTACCCGTAAACCTCCACGTTCTCCGGGTGTGAGGAACTCAAACGCGGAGTTGTCAGGATCCCTCGGGAATGGAACAGTCCGCTGGCACTAATCCAGAGCCCGCTTTGACTGTCACGGCATCCTCTGCATGGTACGTGCAGTCGGTTTCTCCATCTCTCGTCTCACTGAAAACTCGATAAAACTATATATATAGGCCTGGGAAGGGATTCATATAATAGGCCCGAAGGCAACTTGTGGTGGATCTTGTTTTCGAAATCATCCTCGAGGGATCTCATCCTCGAGGGGTTATTAATCCGGAAAATATTCGGTTAAATGGCCCGAGTTAAGTGGGATCCAATAAAACGCCACTTAACCCGCCCTGCAATAATAAAATAAACATACAATGGAAGAGCGTAAAACAAGACGAGTCCTAAACGGACCTGGTAGAAGCTCCAAGCGTGTCATCGCGCCTAGGCGGCGAGCTCCTACTCCGTACCTACACATCAAAACTAAATACTAACGCCCGCTAACTAAATGATGCATCAAACTCAATAACATCAAAATCACAATGCAAGCATCCATCAACATAACAATCAGAAAATCATAAAAATTAATTAATCCTAACTCATCATATTCATACTAATTTTATTACGTGTCTATAACTTATGCCGTGGTCACTTATCATGCTCTGACCTGATCTACTTCATTACATCACTGATCCTTCATTCACACTTAATCTCATCATGTAACTTATCATTTCATCCCTAATTAAACATTAATCACATCACTAATCATAAATATGAAAATAATTCTACCCATCCTATTCCTACCAATTTTATTGTATTTTTCCTAAGTTACATTACTCGATTATCATGCTCAATTTACTTACTTCATTAAATCCCTTAACCTCCATAAACTATCAATCACATCATAAATCAATCCTAGCATGTTGTGCTAACAATCATCATCAATTTTAAATAATCAAATCGGAGGTAATTATACCTCACGTCGTCGGCAATCGGCGACGGCTAGGGTTCCGTCGCGCATCTCGGAGCTCGAATTCGGCGCTCCTCGGCGTCCGATGTTCGATCGAGTCCAACTGGGTGAGCTCCGCGGAAGATCCGGTGAATTCCAGCGAATTCCAGAAATTCCGATTTTCCGGCGGTTTTCCGGCAGCTAATGGCGGTTTTCCGGCGACTTCCGGTGGTTTTCCGGCGACAATCGCCATCGGCGTCTACTAGCTGGATAGGGGTCATATAGGGTACCATTGGAACCGGCTCGGCGAGCCCGACTCATCTATGACCTCAGCGTGGCCAATGGAGGCGGCGGCTCGCCGGAAAACGGCAAAAACAGAGCGGCGGCGTTGGGTCACTAAATCCGGCCGGCCAGGGCGGCGATGCCCTCCGTTCCGGTCGGGGAGGGTCGCTGGGTGGTCGGTGGTGCTGAGGCGACCACTGGATGACGGCTGCGACGGTCGCCGGCGGCGGGATCGGCGACGCGACCGAAATGTGCCGCGGCGCTAGGCGAGCCGATTCCGACGTTGCGGCGGCCTGGCAGCGGCCGGGGCTGGTCGGGGTGGCACGGCGACGCCGTGGCGGAGCTGGTCGGCGACGATCGGCGGCCGGGCGGCGCCGACAGCGGCGGCGGCGACGCTGCACAGTGGCGGCGTCGGGGTTTGGGCGTGGGGAGAAAATGTCGTCGTGGAGAAGAAAGGTTGGGTGGCAAACTTGTAATTAAGACTTGACTCGTCTCCGGCTCGAGTCAAGTATAATAACTAGGTCGTATTAAATCCTAAAAAAAATTCATAAAAATCGGGAAAAATCCCGTAAAATCAAACAACATAAAAAAAATCATAATGATATGCTCTAGAGCTATCAACCCACCCGAAATGCCCGTAACGCATCCTGACGCAATAAACGACCTAAAACTAATTCTACGATCCATTATATGTAAAAATAATAAAAACAATCACTGGCATACTCTCATATATTCTGATAACTCATTCTGTTCTGCTGTATTCATGACGTTATCATCATATACTTGGGTACGCATGACCCTCATAGCTCATACACGCGACCGACGTCGGCTCGGTACACGTGTCCTGAAACTGACTCAATTCAAAAAAATAACGGTCGACTCGACCGGTTCTGAATATAAAACCCTAACTCGAATCGTGGGTTTTACACGTCTTGTTGCAAAGTGCTTTACTCAAAAGGAAGGCATCGATTATAATAAGACTTTCTCTCCAGTTTCATCGAAAGACTCATTTAGAATAATTATGGCATTAGTGACACATTTTGATCTTGAGTTACATCAGATAGATGTAAAGACTACGTTTCTAAATGGTGACATTGATGAAACAATTTATATATTGCAACTAAAAAATTTTGTATCGGGAGATTCAAAAGAATATGGTTTGCAAATTAAAGAAATCTATCTATGGACTTAGGCAAGCTTCTCATCAGTGGTATTGCAAATTTCATCAAGTTATTCTTTCGTTCGGTTTTGAGATGAATATTATTGATGATTGTATATATTATAAGTTTAGTGGGAGTAAGTATATTTTTTTGGTTTCATATGTTGATGATATATTGCTTGCCAGTAATGATATATGTTTCTTGCACGATACCAAGAGATTTTTATCAAAGAAATTTGAAATAAAAAATCTTTGAAATATGTCTTTTGTATTAGGAATTCAAATACATCGAGATCGCTTTCGATGTATACTCGGATTATCACAAAAGACCTATATAGAAAAAGTGTTTAATAGATTTGGCATGCAAGGTTGTAAACCAGGTAGATACCCCTGTTTCTAAAGAAGACAAATTCAATCTCAATCAATGTCTTAAAAATGACACAGAAGGAAAGGAAATGCAAAATATTCCCTATGCTTCAGTAGTGGGAAGTCTTATATATGCTAAAGTATGTACGCGTCCAGATATTGCGTATATTGTAAGAATGTTGGGCAGATATTTAAGTAATCCGGGATTGGATCATTAAAAAGCAGCCAATAAAGTCATAAAGTATGTTCAGAGAATAGAACATTACATGCTTACATATCAGAAGTCAGGTCAACATGAGATTATTGGGTATTATGATTCCGATTTTGGTGGATGTTAAGCTATATCTACCTACTTGCTGGAGGAGCTATTTCTTAGAAAGAGTGTTAAGAAGACACTCATAGCTTCTTCCACCATGGTAGTTGAATTCATAGCTTATTATGAGGCATCCAATTAGGGAATATGGTTGCGGAATTTTATGAAAGGGTTGCGCATTGTTGATAATATTGAAAGACCACTTAAGTTATTTTATGACAATCAGTCTGCAGTATCATATTCAAATAACAACAGGAGCTCATAGAGATCAAGTTCCTTGTTGTGAAAGAAAGAGTTTAGAGTGATAAAATTTCGGTAAAGTCTCTATAGAATATATTGGGACAAACTCCATGATTGCGGATCTGCTTATAAAAGTTTATCGCCAAGGTCTTTCATGAGCATGTTGTTTATATGGGTGTTGTATCATTTGATGATATGCTACTTTAGTAGGAATTTGTTTTGTTTTATTGCGGTATTTGGTTTATGTTTCACTCTTTCACTTTGTTTTGGTGATCTTATAAGGTTGGACCAGTTAAAAATAGGCATGTTCAGATCAAATTATATGTAATTTTCATGCTACACATCCACACTTGATCTATGTCATTTAATTATATTGATGTATGTGAGCATGGATAAGTTTAGTTACGATAAATGTAACGAAAATCACCTTAATCTTATATTAACATTGATTAATGGACGAGATTGTCATTTTGGAATAATAACATATGTTATTTTGAAGCTCATAAGGTTATATACAATTATCTTTTTGTGTATATATATAGTCTAAGTGGGAAATTGTTAACTGTTAGACATAAATATATACATGAATCTGAAATTATATAATATACTGTTATATAATGTTGGCTTAAATTAAATTGATCTATTAAAGTTAAGTATTTATAGGTCATAAATAAATGTGTGAAATTTAACATGAATACCGTTAATAAAAGTGTGAAATTTAATGTGTAAATACTATTTTAGTAATTTCTCTTTTATGATGAGTCAAATTAAAATTATGAAACTTTTCGTTCTGGTATCCCATCGTCCAAAACTTTAGTTTTGAAAACTAATATTAAATTTGGAAGATCAAAACCTAAGGTATTAAAGTATCCATTTTTATTTATAGACTCATGTAGACTTCCGCTATCTAGTTTTATTTACTTAATGATTTGATACGATGACTAATAAAATTTTGTTTAAATTTAAGTTATAAAGTTCTAACACCTCACACTACATGGACAACAAAACTAGGGGTTTGACCCTTGGCCACCATTAAACTAAAATCTTAAATAAAGCATCATTCCAGGATTTAATGATAAATATCTCTTCCCATTTTGATTTATTAGTATCATTAAACACTAGAGAGAGCCCATTTATTATTAAAGAAGACAAACACAATTAGATCACACACCCAGTAGCCAATAGTAGAGTTTCTTTCCCAATATTAAGGTTTCTTTCCCACGAAATTATAAAAGCTCATCAATCAAAAGTAATCAAGGAAAGAGTTCTATCACCGAGCGCACACCTAAAGCGGGCGTGATTTTGTAGTGAGAGAAACCGGCGTCTTGGAATATCTTCTTCAACTCATGTTCTTCCCTTTCTTTCCCGTCACCATGAGCTGCCATCAGCAAGTCTAGATAGAAGATTGTCTCCATGTCGGTTGAGTCCTTTGGCTTGGATCCAGCCACTACCTCCACTAAGATCACCTTTCCCCCTCTTCTCTTGACGGAATGGCTTCTTTGCATCGTTGCAAGATCTGCACACATTCTTCATCGCTCCAATCATGCAATATATTCTACATTTCCACCAACTACTCTTTGTTAGTCGAGTACTCAGGAGTCTAGTTGACAATCACATCTACAGACATTTCAACGTCAGTCCAATAATTAAGAAAGAGTAGCTCCAGCTAAGCTTTGAATTACTTCCATCACTCTCTCCCTCGCTCCCTCTCTCTCTCTCTCTCTCCCTCTCCCTCTCCCTCTCCCTCCTCTCCCTCCCCTCCCTCCCTCTCCCTCCCTCTCTCTCTCTCTCCCTCGCTCCCCCTCCCTCTCTCCCTCTCTCCCTCTCCCTCTCCCTCTCCCTCTCCCTCTCTCCCTCCCTCCCTCTCCTCTCCCTCTCTCTCTCTCTCTCTCCCTCGCTCCCTCTCTCCTCTCTCCCTCTCCCTCTCCCTCTCCCTCTCCCTCTCTCCCTCTCCATCCCTCTCTCTCCTCCCTCTCCCCTCTCCTCTCCCTCCCTCCCCTCTCTCTCTCTCTCTGTAAACGAAGAATCACATGATTAGTACCTTGAGAAAAACTGCATCGCCCTTTGGGACAAATTCAAACATATCTCCCGGAACAAACTCCACTCCTGGGATCTCCGGCGCGCCGGCGACCACATGGGGCAGGTCCAGCACGGTGCACTTGATGCCCGTAAATGCCTCAGCAATGACCTTGGCTGCCGACCCGGTTCCACCACCAACATCGACCCATGAACGAAGCCCCTCCACAACCGCACTGCATCTGCTCACAAAGACACCCATCGTTAACAGGCTATCACTTGCCATGGCGCTATTGAACAACCCATTGATCTCATCATGTTTGCTAGCGTACCTCCCAAATCTTGGACCCGTCATGGGCCAACTCAAAAGGAGTGAGGTCCTTGTGTGTTAGCCATGCACTTAGCTTGTGCCATGGAGACATTAGAGCAGGGTGTAACTCCATGAGCACAAAGGGAACCATGCTCATATTCTCATTGGCCTTCAGTAATAGCTTGGAAGAAGGGGTAAGCTGGTATGTTTCTTCTTGTAAGCCGCCAATATCGCTTGGTATGGTGGTGAAGAAGCCTGATTTGACAAGAAGGCGCATCACGCGGTGGAGGTGCGGTTTCCGGCCTGGAGGGAGGTCAAGGGTGGCGGCGAGGTCGGTCAAGGAGGCAGCGCCGCCGTGGCTGTGGACGATGTCCGGTATGGAGAGCTCAAGGGCGCATTTGAGAGCCATGGACCTTGCAAAGCTGAAGAGGTGATTGAATACATGAGCTTGGGCTTGAAGCATTTCCTCTGGATGTGCTTCTCCGTGTGTTAATGCCATGAAAGTGATTCACTCGGATAAAGCCCAGATGATGCACAATATTAGTGGACATCTATGCATCAGAAATGGCATTTGTATGCATAAGATCTCGTGGGATCCGGTCGTTCGGGGAGGGGATCTGGCATCTACTGCCACCGATGCCGAGGGGTGCCGAGCGAGCCAACTTGTTGTTTGGTTTTACTTTGAGTGCTGAGCGGGCCAACTTGTTGTTTGGTTATACTTGATTTGAAATTTTATATTTACATATTTGAGTTCGAATTTGATCCGAACTTGAAATTTTTTAGCCTAAGTTTGAACAAAGCAGTATTTTATTCGATTCGACTCGATTATAATTTGAACTTGACTTATAGTTCGACTCAAACTCGATTCGATAAAATAATATAATAATATAATCTTTATATAAATATATATATATATACTAATAAGTTTAATTATAACTAGTTATATTTATTTATATATAATATAATAACAAAATAGTGAGATAGTTTAACTAGTATGTATTCAAGTTGAAGAATTAGAAGTCGTGGTTTCAATCCACGACTCAATTAAAGAATTCTACGTACGAATTTGCTTCTTTCTTCGTCCACGCACTGCACCCTAGCATGCATGCAAGCCGGGTTTTTTCCCACACCGACACAGTTGATTCTTTACACAATTGGGACTATGATAGATGAGCTACTAATTAATTTGCAAATAATTTTTAAAAAATGGTACGTAGATCGAAAAGTTTGATAAATAACACAAGCTTTTGGCCGTGTATAGAGAAAAAAATTAGTACATATTGTCAAAAAGATGTCATCAATAAAATTAAAATTTTAAGACCAATTTGATTATATAGCCATGTGTGGACTTCGAGGTTGGATAGCTTATAAGAATATATTTTTTGGCACATAAAGATGTTATTCAAACTCGATTCGAGCTCGAACATGCATATTCAAAACTCGTTCAATCTCGAGTTGATTTCTAACGAACTTCAAAGTAGTTGAGCAGAGTTCGAACACAAGTCAAGTTTGGCTCGCTCGCTCATTAGCAACCCTAACCATGCCTTCAAGTCCCACCTTGCTTCTTTCTTCGTCCACCATTTATTCTTAATAAATGGGGGACCCCATTATTCTACCTCAATTAAAGAAGTCTACATACGAATTTGCTTCTTTCTTCGTCCACGCACTGCACCCTGGCATGCATGCAAGCCGGGTTTTTCCCACACGGACACAGTTGATTCTTTACACAATTGGGACAGTGGTAGATGAGCTACTAATTAATTTGCAAATAATTTTTAAAAAATGGTACGCAATTCGAAAAGTTTGATAAATAACACGAGCTTTTGGCCGTGTATAGAGAAAGAAACTAGTACATATTGTCAAAAAGATATCATCAATAAAATTAAAATTTTAAGACCAATTTGATTATACACTCATGTGTGAACTTCGAGGTTGGATAGCTTATAAGAATATATTTTTTTGGCACATAAAGATGTTATTCGAACTCGAACAACATAAAAATATTCGAGTCGATGTTAAGTGTTTAAAATATATAATATTTACCCATGTTTTTAATATGATTTTGTACTTTTCGGGTATAAACATTATTAATTTAGAGATATTTTTCATTATTTTTTTAGTTAATTAATATTTTATTATATATGCTTAATTTTGATGTTTTAATGCAAAAAAACATGAATAAATTAAGCTTTGGATTTGATTGGTCATGACACTTGCCCCACCCAATGGCTACAATTTATGGTGTTCAATGGAGTCGAACAGTTGGAAACTTGAAGGGACATTCTAATTAATTAGACTACGTCGATTTGTGAAGACCCTCTTCGAATTCTTGTATCTCCACTTCTATATAAAGGGGTGGTCATTTGTTGTTATGATATCTCATCATATCTCAACTTTTAGTTTAGCAGTTTAGTAATAGAAGTAGTTCTAATTTTTATAATCCTTTTCTTTTCATAATAAAAATTAGTTTCTTTTTTATATTGTTTTCTATTTTTATGGAGTAGTCTTTTATTTCGTTCTAGAGAAATGGAACTTAACATGATTTAATTGAATTTATTTCAAGCTCTTACTCTTTTATTCAATCGGATTGTTTATAGAATTATCATATTCTAAATGCTGAGAGTAGATTGATCACATATTTCTTAGATCACGAGATTTAATTAGATTTCGGGAGAAATTAATTAGATTAGTCATTAGTAATTCATCATACGACAAGTCTTTTGACTTGTTTGTCGTTGTGGTCGGGAGATACACAACACCAACACCGTATGCGATTGTACGGCAAATCTTAATGCGTTATTTTGTTGATTAATTAATTATCACTGGGAGGTAGAAATTGAGGCAAAATAATAGAAGCATGAAGGAGCGGGAGCCACCATGTCATATAATTATCCTAGATCGACAATCTTCTGAGGGAATAAAAGATAAGGAAGATTTAATAAAGATTAAATTCATGTTAAGGGAAATTCGACTCTAGAACGAGTTTTATAATTTTAACTCCGCTTTTTATTTAAGTTATTATTTAGATTTCGTTAAGTCAATTATTTCTGTTTTGTTCTTAATTTTATTTTCTTTAATTAATTTAAGGAAATTCATTTCTCTGTGGGAATGATACTCTAATTTATCATCATACTACTTGTTTCTACCATGTATACTTGTATGACACTAAAAATATTCGAACAGTCGAGCTCGAGTATGCATAATCAAAACTCATTAGATCTCGAGTCGAGTTCTAAAGAACTTTGAAGTATTTAAGCCAAGTTCGAACAAATGTCAAGTTTGGCTTACTCGCTCATTTAGCAGCCCTAATCATGCCTTCAAGTTCCACATTGCTTCTTTCTTCGTCCACCATTTATTCGTAATAAATGGGGGGACCCCATTATTCTGACTCAATTAAAGAAGCCTACGTACAAATTTGCTTCTTTCTTCGTCCACGCACCGCACTCAGGTATGCATGCAAGTCGGGTTTTTTCCACACCGACATGGTTGATTCTTTACACAATTAGGACAGCGATAGATGAGCTACTAATTAATTTGCAAATAATTTTTTAAAAATGGTACGCAGATCGAAAAGTTTGATAAATAACACTAGCTTTTGGTCGTGTGTAGAGAAAAACTAGTGCATATTGTCAAAAAGATATCATCCATAAAATTAAAATTTTAAGACCAATTTGATTATATAGCCATGTGTGGACTTCAAGGTTTGATAACTTATAAGAATATATTTTTTGGCACATAAAGATGTTATTCGTACTCGAGTCGAGCTCGAAGAACATAAAAATATTTGAGTCGAGCTCGAGCATGCATGTTCAAAACTCGTTCGATCTCGAATCGAGTTCTAACAAACTTCAAACTATTTGAGTAGAGTTCGAACACAGAGTCAAGTTTGGCTCGCTCGCTCATTTAGTAGCCCTAACCATGCCTTCAAGTATCACGTTGCTGCTTTCTTCGTCCACCATTTATTGGTAATAAATGGGGGGACCCCATTATTCTAACTCAATTAAAGAAGTCTACATACGAATTTGCTTCTTTTCGTCCACGCACCCCACCCTGGCATGCATGCAAGCGAGGTTTTTTTACACCGAAACCGTTGATTCTTTACACAATTGGGATAGTGATAGATGAGCTACTATTTAATTTGCAAATAATTTTTAAAAACTGGTACGCAGATCGAAAAGTTTGATAAATAAGACGAGCTGTTGGCCGTGTACCGAGAAAAAAACTGGTACATATTGTCAAAAGATATCATCAATAAAATTAAAATTTGAAGACCAATTTGATTATATCGCCACGTTTGGACTTAGAGGTTGGATAGCTTATAAGAATATATTTTTTGGCACATAAAGATGTATTAGTCCGTACAGCCCTTGGATGGGTGTTGCATTTATGCATAGGATTTATTAATTGCAAAATGAGATTACTTTGGAAAAATATACCAAACTTGAATGACGTATACGTAGATATATATAATTGTAACTTGGAAGCCCCAAACCAAAACATGCAAACAGAGAAGCGTGGCCTGCAATTCCACTAATAGTAAAATGGGGCAGCCAAGGTGAGCATTTCTGCCCCGCGTTCGGTGCTCACATCTGAGCCGTCCAATTACAAAGACAGCCCATGTTGTTTTTTTAAAAAAACTTAACTTTGATCTGGGCTGTCCGATTATAAGGATGACCCAAATCTTTTTGTTTAAAAAATGAAAACATGGCCGCTAGGCAGCCATGTTGGCTGCAGGCAGCCCCGCAACAGCCAGATATGGCTACCGCCGGCATCGCGCGGCAGCCTTGTCTAGCAACCCACCGGCCAAATCGGCCATGCAACCAAAGATCCCACCCTCCCCGCCCTGCTCAGGCTGCCGCCCCGCCGCCACCGTCACACTGCCCAACTCAGTTTATCCTGACGTAGCCTTGCCGTGCCACGCCTTCACGGCCCTTAATGCCGCCGCCACCGCTGCTGCGCTGCCCAACCCCCACCGTGCACTGTCGCCCGTCATTGGCCCACCAACTAGGCTCATCGCACCTCTGACCTGGCCATCCCCCGACCAAATCTGGTAGGGGGAAGGTCGAATCTAGCTTGCGTCGCCGAACTTAGTGGTGGCCACTTATGGCCACAATTAGCCGGGGCAGCCAGACAAGGCCATTGTGCGGCCACACATCAAAAAAATAATAATAATAAAAATTTTATGTGGCTGCTCAGCCCGATTCAGCTTCAGCCGCGATTGGCCTAGGCAGCTGTAAGGCCGATCGCCAACGCTGCCAGATCTGGCCGTGCAAATATATATATATATATATATATATATATATATATATATATCTGTGGTTGCGTGGCCCAATCTAGTCGCAGTTGGTCAGGGTTACAGTGGCAGCAGGCACAATGGAAGAGTTTATTATTTATTTTAAAATTTTAAAATTAATGAATTTTTTTCCAAAATAATAATTAAAGTTTTCTTCTACTAACCCCTAAATCCTAAAAAAAAATGGAATTGACAATAGCCTCTACTTGTTGATAAATAGAGCTATAACAAGCTCTCAACAATACAACGGCCCTGAAAACAGAGAAGATTACAAACTCATGTTTATGGTATTCTTCAATGTGCGCAAATCCATTGTCTCATTTAGATTGGCTCTGTCAAGCACTTTATTAACAGAATTAATTCTTGACAGAGCTAGTCCTGAATTTGTAATTCCCTTGGCCAAATATCAAAAAGCAATGTATACACAAGTTTCTTTGGGAATGAGATTCAGAATGATGCCTGGGCACAATTACAGAAGAGTCGGGAGTGAGAAGATAGATGGGCACAATTACAGGCATCAGTGATCTGGATCCCATTCGATCAGAAAAATTCGCAGTGGAGAAATCTTCAGGTGAGAAGAGACTGCATTCATATGCGCTGATGATCTCTGGTGCTCTTGCATCTTCTTTGACAAACAACATTGGCAGCGCAGACTCATCCAAAATACTTAAACTTTCAAACTGAGCCCTCTTTGCCATTCATATGCGCCAACCTCCTCCTCCTCCTGTTCAGATGCAACAGCAACAAGCACAGCCTACTGCCATGAACGCTGGTGTCATTCATGAGCAGATCCAACAAAGGCAACAACAGCGACAGCTACAGCAGCATAACAGCAGATCCAACAAAGGCAACAACAGCAACAGCTGCTCCAGACGCAGCAACAAGTTGGCCAAACAAGTTGATCTCAAAAGAAAAGAACTTGCAGCATAACCTGCAGCAGATTTGGCATATATAGCAACAAGTTGGGCAACCAAGTTGATCTCAAAGAAAAGAACTTATAGCATAAGTTGATCTCAAAAGAAAAGAACTTACAGCATAACCTGCAGTAGATTTGGCATATATAGCAAACAAGTTGGCCAAAGCAAAGTAAAAATTGTGAGGGCATAATACCACTGCAAGCATAGTAATACACATGTATATACACTTCGATCCATCATCCTAACTAACAGTATTATCAATTTGTTACCAAAATTTATCATTTAATTCAACCTAACAAAGAAATTTTTATTTTAAAAAAAACCAACTATACCTTATTAAAACTCCATTTTATGCTGGCAACACCCGGAGAGGCGGTGGGAGGAGGAGGTGGCAGTGGGAGGAGGAGACGGCGGTGGCAATGCCTAGAGAGGCAGTGGGAGAAGGACGCCATGGGAAGAGGAGGCGGCAGTGGGAGGAGGAGCAGGAGGCCGTACTCGAAAGGGATTTAGGGGCTTTGATATGGAGTAAGGTTAATCTGGACTGTCCAAAGGATACGGACAGCCAAAATTAAAAGACAGGTGCTGAGAAGGTTTTCTGCCCCTGGCTAACAAACACATTACTCATAATAAAATGGGCATTTGTCATTAATATTTGTGGTGACAAAATCCCTTTGCAGCTTTGGGGTGGGCTTAGTGTGTCGAATTATCGAGCTGACCGAATTTTAAAGCTTGTCAGATCGAATTTGACCGACTTAAAATAAATCAAACATGAACATTTCTTTGTCCGACCAAACGACTGATCTGAGTGTTTAATATTATATACACATTATTAATCTCCTAAAACAAACATTGATCTTGCCAAAAACAAAAAGAACATGTCTTAAGTATATTTTGATTCATCAACACATCTTTATTGGCGCCAAGTGTTTCACCGATTTGAGCTGAAATTGTTGATGGCGGCTCGAAGCTCTGCAAGTGAGAAGTTCTTCCAAGAAGGATTCATCAAACGGAGGATCTCTGGATCAGTTGGGCCGGGGGAAGGACTCGTGATTGATCTCTCTTTTAACACTTGTAAATTTTCTGGAGAGAGTTGGAGCAGAAACGGGGGGCATCGTGGGCTGCCGTCCGAAGGATCTCTGTTTCAATAAACCAAAGAATTATCTCCCTTGAGGAGGAGAATTTTCTGAAGCTTCGGACCAAGATGCTTCCAGGTTCCCTGGTTCTGCATCTGCACATTGAGTTGTGCAGTCTTCTTCGTCGGCAGCCACCGGTTGAGATTCATCAGACATTTCCTTGTCATCTTTCTCGTCGTTCAAGCTTATTAAATCTGAATGAGGAACAGCAAACACAAGCATTGTCAACGTGAACTACAATTTTTGCAGAAAACTGGGCTATAACAATGGGAGGAACTTCATTCGACCTTTACAAGAAACAAAGGTGGAGAGCATGACTGAAGGTTTTTCCTTGAGTGGAAATATCTTGCACCTAGTACCTGAGACTGCATTGTTGCCTGCTGCAGCAACAAAAGACTCACAAATCCTCCATTTTTCTTAATATCAGAATTGAGAGAAATAGGCTCATTTGGCCACCACATTCGATCTAGAATAAAATTTGGACATTTCGAGCTCATGATCATGAAATACAAAATTTTAAAAAAGAAGATTAAGAAAGTACAACAAATCAACAAGATACACACATCTATAACTACTATAACTTAATAGCACAACATCACAATGAACAACGTTTATCACCAAGCTAATCATACCAAACACCTTTGCATACACAAATCACCAAAACCAGATTTTCCAATAACATATATAAAATTACAATCAACACTTAAGATCAATCGGACCAAAAGGAAGCAACTTTGAACTCACAATCATAAAAGCGAAGAACAATACCTTGGTTTGGAAATCAACCGACCGAGCGACGGCCTTGTAAGCGCCTCGGACAACCTCCTCGAAGGAAGGCGTGAGCCTCAACGAGGCGTCCACCCAGACGCTGTTGACGAACGACAAGCGGGGGCCACCGGCGGCCGAGCCGTCGGCTAGGATGATGCCGACGACCTGGGAGGCGAGGGCGCCGAGCTCCTCCTTCGCCTCGGCCCGGAGCACCGCGAGGGCCTCGTCCAGGGTGGGGCCCCTGGCTCCGGCGGTGACGAGGCCGACGGCGGCGTGTACGGAGGCAGGGGAGAAGACGGAGCTGCGGCCGGCGCCAGCAAGGAGGCTACCGACGAGGCGGAGAGCGAAGTCGGTCTGGTTCCCGATCGATTTCCGCCGGCGGAGATCAGCGGAGGGGGTACTCAAGGAGAGCAGGACGGCGGAGGGCGGCAGCAGGCGGCGGAGGGCGGCGGCAGGCGGCGGAGGGCGGCGGCAGGCGGCGGCGGCGCGGCGGAGGAGATGAGGCCTGCGAACAGTATTCGTGAGGGTAAGATTTTAATTCGGACGGTCCACGGCACTGTTTGGGCAGACAGATAATTCGGACAATGACTCGTTCGACAAATTTTACTTGACAAAATTTTGAACAGACCGCAATAGCTTATCTGACGTTCGTCCAACTAACACCCACCCCTAACGCGGCTACACCACGTAATAAATATAAATTTATGACGGGGTTTTGACATTATCGTTTGCATCAATTACCTCAGCTTTTAATCATCTTTTGTCCCGGTGGACCATGTCAAAATATTTATCACAACTATACATTATAGTTTTTTGTGACAAATTTTTTCCCTCGCCTAATCCGTGACAAAGACCATGTCAATTTTTGACATGATTTTGCCGTGAAAATTGACATATCAAATCTAAATTAAATTATATATATACATATATAATTTATATATATATATATATATATATATATATATATATATAATCTCATATTACTTGTGTATGTACTAAGAGCGAAGGAAAAATATAAATTGGCAGAGCTTAGGGGGTTCAAGAATGTGAAGACTAGGTTGTAGAACTACAAAAGAGTAATAATGTAACATGTACAAATGTACCTATCGAGAATGTGTGATACATGTACCTATTAAGAATGAGTGAGAATTTGATGTGATGAACTACTGTGAATGATGTGGATAAAATGTTACAAAGTTTTATTGCAGGAAATGTTGTGTGAAGTTGTTGAAATGCTCTCTGTGATGGTTAATGTGAATAGAACTGAACAAGATGTGCTAATAGAGTCAAGACGCAACTCAGAAAGATGAAAATGATTATGGTATGTAAAACCTGTGACCCAAGTCAGAGTTTTACATTAAAGAACCAGTCGATTTAACTGTCAGTTTAAGTTGAGTTACTTTCATGATACGTGTGCTGAGCCGAAGCCAACCGAGTGATATAAGTGATGATGGTCAAATGTACTCGAGTATATGATGATTATGTCAGAAAAATGATAAGAAATGAGTTATTAGAGTATATGACAGTATGCAATTTTTATTTTTATTTATTTGTTTGTAGAATTATTTTTAGCCAGAATAATGTATTAAGACGCGTTATATTACAGTTTGGGTGGGTTATTATTTATAAAACATGTCATTTTGTTGTTATTGAGTGTATTATATTATATGGTATTTTTCTACATTTTTATGGATTTTTTATGGAATTTATTAGGAGGTTGTTATTATTTTTTATACGAGTCGGAGTCGAGTCAACTTTTATTTTCAAGATTGCCACCAAAACCCTCCCCCGACATTTTCTCCCCTAACCCCAATCGCCACCCTGATCCTTGCTTCTGGAGCCATGTGCTCACGCCACCCACCCAACGCCATTTCTCCACCAGCAGTATCGCTTCGCAACCGCCATGCCCCTGTCACCCTCCTGCTTTGACCCAGACACCTTTTCCCTCCACCAAGCATTGCCGCCAAGACCGGCCAAGGGCCAATTGGATCAGCAGACTGACCACGGCCGACCCATAGCCATCACCTGCGAGCATCATCTCCGCCATCACCCTCGCCACCACTATGGTCAGGTTGAGCTCGCCGAGCTAGTGCTGATCCACAGCCCGAATCTCCTCATCGGAAAAGTCGTCGGAAAGCCGCTAGAATGCTACTAAAAAGCGCGAGAAGCCGCCAGAAAATCAAATTTCCTAGAATTTGCCAAAAATCACTAAATTTGTCTAGCTGAACCTGATCGAACTTCAGATGCCGTCAGGTGCCGAATTCCAGTCCTAAACCGCACGACAAACCCTAGTCATCACTGATCGCTGACGACACGAGGTATAATTAACTCCAACCTAATTAATTAAAATTGGTAATTATTAGCACAACATGTTAGGATTTGATTGATTGATGTAATAAATTATTATTATTGTAAATAAAAATAAATTTACATGATTTGAATGATATAAAATAAATACTAATGAACTAATTAAGTAAGTTAAGTCTGAATTGTTAATTAATTGTACTATAACTTAGAAAATTATGATGTAGATTGATGTGAGTGGTTTGATGTGAGTTTGATGTAGGATGTGTAAATGCATCATTCTGATAGCGGGCGATAGCTTTTAGCTTTGATGTGTAGGTATAGAGTAAGAGCTCGCCGCCTAGGTGCGTGAACACGATTGGAGCTTTTACCAGGTCCATTTAAGACTAGCTTCTTGTTTCAACTTCTTACTCTATTGTGTTTTGATTTAACAGGTAAGCGGATATGCCAAGTGGTGGATTTATCATATCACACTCGACATGGGCCATTTAGTCGTATGAATTTCGAGATTAATAATCTTCAAGGATGAGATCCCTCGAGTTTGTTTTAGAAAACTCACATCTAGATCATGATGCCTTCAAACCTACTACATTAAAATCCCTTCCTAGACCTTTGTATATATAGTTTTTCTCATTTTTTTCAGTGAGATGCAAGACAAGGAGAAAGTTGACTTGCACATGTCGTGAGCGATCACATGCCAGTCAAAGTGGGCTCTAGATTGGTGAGCGTTCCCAAAGGATCCTAACAACTCCACCTTTGAGTTCTTCAAACCCAGAGAAATGTGGAGGATTACGGATATTGTAATGTAGCATTTATCTAGATTTGTGGATTCAAAGGGTACTGAAGGTTCCTGTCTAAGAGTATTCAGCCTATGTGCATAAGGCTAGGAGTGATACGAAGGGTGTAGAGGCTTTAGGATACTTGATTTTCCCATGCGATGGATAGTTTGAAAATACCAAAGCATCTGATGAGTTAGAATGGGACGCTATCAAACCGAAGCTGACGACTATTGATTAGTGCCCTTGTAAAATCCATGACTCGAGTCAGGGTTTTACGTTACCGAACCAGTCGGTTCAACCGTTGGTTCGAGTCGAGTCAGTTTCATGAACCGCGTGCTAAGTCGAGGCCAACCGTGAGTTATGAGCGATGAGAGTCAAGTGTACCTGAATATATGATGATAACGTCGAGAAGATGAGAGTCAAGTGTACCTTTTATATGTTTGATCGTAGAAATAGTTTTAGGCCGAATAACGCATTAGGACGCGTTGGATAGTATTCGGGTGGGTTATTAGTTATAAAGCATGTCATTTGGATGTTGTTGTGTTTGTTTTATTTTATGGGATTTTTCCATATTTTTCTAGATTTTTTTAGGATTTATTACGAACTCATTATTATTTTGACTCAAGTAGGAATCGAGTCAGTATTTATTTACGAGTTTGCCACTATGAGTGTTTTTCTCCTTTCCCCGACACTTCCCCCTCCCAAAACCCTCGCCGCCCATTGTGGACGCTGCTGACGCCGCACAGGCACCGATCAACACCGCCCCACCCCGCCGTGCAGTCGTCGTGCCACCACGACCCACCCCGGCCACCGTCTCGCCGCCACAAAGCAGAAATTGCCCCACAAGCCGCGACACCCCCCCCTTGTCGATTCGCCGTCGCCGCCGTGACCCTAACGACCACCACCTTGACCTCCCCGACGTTTCCCCCTTACCTAGCGCGGCCGTCGAAGCCGGCCGTGGGCCTGATTGGAACGGCCAACCGCCCCAACCGAACTCGACGCCGCTGCCAGCAGTCATCGCCGCCGCGGCCATCCATGCCGTCACCACCATTGGGACGAGCTCGCCGAGCCGGTGCTAACCCTTACCCCCGATTGCCCCGCCGGAAAACCACCGGGACAATTGCTGAAAAACCGCCAGAAGTCGCCGAAAAATTGGATTCACCCAAATTCGTCGGAAATCACTTGATCTTCTACCAAATCCCTCCGATCAAACCCTATCAAACTTCGGATGCCATAGGGTGCCGAATTCAAGCCACGAATCCCGCCAGGTATAATTTATTTTAACTTAATTATTTGAAAGTATTGATTATTAGAATTGCATGCTAGGATTGGTGAATTGTGTGTTATAATAATATATATAAATGTAGATTTGATTAAAGATAAAATATAAAATTTGTTGATTGAGTGGTGTTAAAAATGGAAGCTAAGAAACTAATTAGGGTAACTAAGTAATGATTATGATCTAATGCAAACTAGCCTAATTAGACTTGCTAGGATATAGGTTGATGCGTGTTGATTGATGCGTGATGGATGTATGCATGATATAGGATGTATGACTACATCATGAGAGGGCGTTAGTATTTAGTTT
The DNA here is from genome assembly GCA_033002965.1 of Piper betle. Lineage (NCBI taxonomy): Eukaryota > Viridiplantae > Streptophyta > Magnoliopsida > Piperales > Piperaceae > Piper > Piper betle. The sequence goes on along the minus strand of JAURVB010012570.1, from coordinate 2,490 downwards.
CGATGTGTAGGTACGGAGTAGGAGCTTGCCACCTAGGTACGAGGACACACTTGGAGCTTCTACCAGGTCCGTTTAGGACTCATTCTCTGTTTTACGCTATTCTACTATGTATTTGATTTATTACATGCAGGACGTGTTAAGTGACGTTTTATCGGATCCCACTTAACTCGGGTCATTTAGCCAACGGTTTTCCGGATTAATAACCCTCGAGGATGAGATCCCTCGAGTTTGTTTTCGAACTTCAGATCCAGCTCACGATGCCTTCGGGCCTATTGTATGAATCCCAACCCAGACCTATATATATATGCATAGTTTTCGCGTTTTCAGTGAGAGATTGAATGAGGGAAATCTGACTACTGTGCACGTGTGAGTCGATAGTGGGCTCTGGAATGGTGTGAGGGTCGTTTCATTCCCGAGGGATCCTGATAACTCCACCTTTGAGTTCCTCAAACCCGAAGAAGTGTGGAGGTTCACGAGTACTGCAATGCAGCGCATGTCTAGACTTGTGGTTTCAAAGGGTACTAAAGGTGACTGCCTGAGAGTGCTCGGCCTTCGTGCTCAAGGTCAGGAGTAATATGGAAGGTGTAGAGGGCAAAAAGGAATGAGATTTGATGCGAGAAGTGATAGAGAAATGGCTAAGGTATGAGAATGAGAAAGAAAGGGGGACGCTGTCGACTCGAGGGTGACGGCTCCCATATGTGTCCTGATGAGAATTCTTGAGGAAGTATATGGTTTTCATTCAACAGGAGAGTTTGCTCTCCTGTGCCAGATTGATATTAGTTATTTTTCGGGCCGGTAACACTCATTACTGACGGTTTTTCTATATATATGTAGGTGAGGAATGCGAGCGGTGAAAGCAGTCGGGACTACGGAGGAGCAGCACAGAACCACACACACATGTACCTGTCGCGTGTAATATATAATGATGGTGTGTTAATGCTATGTGAATGATTATTAGAATGTTTTTGTCTTGATAAATTGCTTCTTATGAAACGAACGGATAAATGTGAATGAGTAGGGAGCTTTAGAATTCAGACTCAACTCAGGTGAAAACGAATGAGATAATGATTGAATGTCATGGTAGACTGTTATGTTTTATCGTATTTTGATAAAATATTTATATACTCTCGTCGTGGACAAGTTGGCCCTTATTGCACTTTTAAGGGAGATTTTATCCGTTTTTCCGTAAAAATTAATGAATTTTTATTTAAATTTCTTGCTTGTTGCATGGTTTTTTTTTGCTTGCACATCATGGCATGCATGTTGGACCGCATTAGAACCCAATTGTTCCCATTCATGCATTTCATGGTTGCATCCCCATCTTAAGACGCCAAGGATAGATCCGGATCGGCTTAACCGAACCCAGTAGATTAGCGAACGGTTCGGTCGCCGATGACATTTTCGGGTCGGTTCACGGGTGAGCCGAAACGGGGTGTTACAGCCCTTATGAGAGATTCTAATACAAAAGTATATGATTCATTTTCTTGTGCCAATTTGATTATTAGTTATTGCTAGACGAGTAATACTCATTACAGATATTTTTGTATTATATATGTAGGTAAAAACCTGAATGACTGAACATTGTTGGCACTGCGGAAGAGCAATGATGCAACGTGCACACATGTACTTGCCGAATAGAATGAAAATTGTAGTGTGATGAATTATTGTAAATCATGGTTGAAAAATCAGAATCGGAATCGGAATCGGTCTAAATTGGACAAAAATCGGTCCAATTGAATCAGTTTGAATTTGTCATATATAATAATTTGACAACTCATAACATAAATATATAAAAATTAGCTATTGATATAATTTTGATATTATTGTGTGTATTATATTTTATGATATTTTTCATATTTTTCTGGATTTTTTTTAAATTATTTTTAATTAATTATTATTTTTTACTCGGGTCGGAATTGAGTCAACTTTTAATTATGAAAATGACACTCCCGCTCTTCACCCCCGCCGTCGCCGCCCTGCCTCCCCCCACCGGCCCCACCAGGCCCGGACTCCCCCCGCCGGCCCCGCCTGCCCCATCCCCCTCGCGCATATGCCCCGCCCCGCCACCCTAGTCCTGTCAGCCCCGATCTGTCCCCTGCCAGCCCTGCCTCCCCCTTTGGCCCTGCCCTGCCCTGCCCGAGCGAAGGGGCGGCAGCGGCGGTGGAGGGAGAACAAGGGGTATTTCCATCATTATAAACTTTAAATTCCTATTTTACCCATGTATAAATAATTTATATAATATAAAATGAAGGGTATTTTAGTAATTTAACCAAACCCGATTCCACCCAAATTTGACGCAGATTTCGCCCGATTCCGAGTGGAATCGGCCAATTTTTTCAACAGTGTTGTAAATTATGATGGATAGTGTAAAACCCACGATTCGAGTTAGGGTTTTATATTCAGAACCGGTCGGGTCGACCGTTATTTTTCGAGTTGAGTCAGTTTCAGGACACGTGTACCGAGCCGACGCCGGTCGCGTGTATGAGCTAT
>JAURVB010012569.1:0-45531 GCA_033002965.1 Piper betle | reverse complement strand
GCCATAGCAGCGAATGGAGGCTGCCACGTTACTGGTTGGTCGCCATGCATGGTGAAAATACCGGCTTTCGCTGGTTGACTACAACAAAGCTGGGAACTTTGGGGTCGTTAAATGAATTGTTAAAGTAGAATGGCAACCAGGAAAATATGGGAGAACTCGATGCGGTTGAGTTAGTATATAAGGTAAATACAAAAGAATTAAGTATGGGACATGTTAATAATTAAATTATCAACTAGTTAATGGGGATTTGGATGGGGGTAATTAATAATTAATTATCATCATAATTGGCGGAAATTATAATAAGTAATGAAGAGTAACATGAACTAATTACATCATTTAAAAATCAATTGTATATTAGTCATGTAGTTGCATGTAGGTTCATGCAAATAAAATTATACTAATGTATAATTTTTTGCCCTCATTCAGATTAGGATTAGTGGATCACAATCGGACGAAATCACAAGTCAGTTACGTATAATAGGTAGAACATCGTACTTTCCTTGTTCGTAGCCTAGGTCGGCCTGAGCCCAGATTCGACCACCATGCACCGAGTGCAACCGGGTCAAAGAATTGACTCAGTCTGACACGGGGTCGTATTATGTTCGTAAATTGTGTAATGCATTGACATTGTTTTGGAGTTGTGATAGCCGCCCCACAAAAAGGCTATGGCCGGGGTGAGCGAGGCACAACGATTCCTCCATCGCACTGGAGTGCAGTGATAGCCTCCCCATAAAAAGGCTACGGCCAGGGTGTGTGGGGCACTGGCACTAGAATTGGTAGTGAGAGCTTCCCCACAAACAGGGCGTAGCATTCACATGAGTGTAGTGATAGCTTCCCCATAAAAAGGTTACGACCAGGGTGTGCAAGGCACTAGCACTGGAGTGTAGTGATAGCCTCCCCATAAAAAGGCTACGGTCAGGGGTGTGTGAGGCACTGGCACTAGAATTGGTAGTGAGAGCTTCCCCACAAACGGGGCATAGCAATCACCTGAGTTCAGTGATAGCTTCCCCACAAAAAGGCTACGGCCGGGGTGTGCGAGGCACTGGCACTAGAGATGGTAGTGGTAGTCTCCCCACAAAAGGGCTACGGCCGGGGTGTGTGGATCACAGCGGATACCTCCTCCGCATTGTTTTGGAGTATAGCGGAATCGCTCCATCGCATATTAAAATGAACATAGGGAAATAGTGGAATGTACTTGACTTGTTTTATCTATTATACTACTTAGTGTTGTAATCACTAACGCGGAATTGCCTCCGCAGGTGTGCAGATACGAAATTAGGTGATTGATAACTAGAGCATGGAGCAAAATAAATATGGGGACTCCCTTTTTATTTATTTGAGAAATAAGTGTGGCTACTGGGAAACGGTCCAAGATTGTGGGATCTTTATATATGTGTTTGTTAGAAATGCTAGATATATTTGCTAAATTGTGAGTAACACCTAGCCAGCTAGGCCCACGATGTTGTGAAAAATGGCGGGTCGTTACACATATTTTGAAAATTAGTCTGCCTCGTGCTCGCTTGAACCGACTCGACACTAACCCAAACTAGGTAACTTACAAGCAGGTAAAGCCTTAACCCAAAACTAAGGTTTTACATTATCTCTACCAGAAAATCCTTTTAAATCGTAAATCTTGAAACCAATTTTATGATTTATAACAAAGTCAATAATTTTCATGGTAAAATTAGGTGTAAATAGAAGAGATCAATGTTCTCTTTGAGATCTACTTCTGTCAGGGCGATTAACCCTTTTTCCAAGTTATTATTCCAACTTGAATCATAGACAATCACTAAGAGTTTTGCTCCTATTTGCTTCCAATAATTACTTTATGCCTAAAATGATTAGTCCAAAGTGAAAATAGACAAATTTATTAGTAAATCTTGACAAGTTTCCTACACCCTTGGTAGATACCAAAGGTAGAACAAGTTGCTTATCTTCTTCATTAATAATCAGTAAATTGGACACTCTGAATTATCAGTAAATAATCTCAAAGAAAATCCTAATTTATTGTAACACCCATTTTTGGTTCATCTGTGAACCAACCCAAAAATTTTACCCTTGACCAAACCATTTGCTAATCTAGTCGATTAGGTTAAGCCGACCCGGATCTACCCTCAGCGTCTCGAGATGGTAATGCAACATGCAAAACATGAATGAGATGCATGGGTTCTAACGTTGTCCTACATGCATGCTATGATATGCAATCAATTATAAAACAAGTCAAACAAATGAAAAGTTTATGGAAAATAGTTATTTTTAAAACAAAACGGATAGAGTCTCCCTTAAAAGTGCAATATGGACCACCCTGTTAACATCAAGTAGTATATATTTATTACAATAAAAATAAAAAAGACACAGTCCAAACATGAAATTTCCTTCCCATTCTAGTTATCATTACTTTCCTCATCATCCGAGTCAAGAATAAACTCCATGGCTTAACCAGTTCATTTTCATTTTCAATTTTCTTTCACATGCAAAATATTTATATAATTTCACAAAATGGCATTCAAATGTCATCATCTAAAACAATTAAATACTCATCATTATCATCAATTACACTCGATAGGTACATGTGTGCACAATTTTAGTGCTGCTCCTCCGCAATCCCGACAGTGCTCATTCCTCATACTTGTTGCCTATATATATAAAAAATAGACATCAGTAATGAGTGTTACTAGTCCAAAAATAACTAATAACAAAATTAAACATGAGAGCTGACCCCTCCTTTTAAATGAAAACATCATTCCTCTTCCTTCTAGAACTCTCATAAGGGTAATAACTAGGAGCCATTGACCTCACACAACAACGACCCCTTTCTATTTCATCATCATCCATTGGCCACTTTAGCTATCCCTTGCACGGGAAAATAATTATATTTTCTTTTAGCCCACTACATCCTCCGTATCACTCTTGGCCCTGAGTACAAAAGCCGAGTACTTTCAGGCATGTGCCTTCAGAAGCCTATGAAAACACAAGTCTAGATATACGCTGCATAGCAGTACTCGTAGACCTCCACACTTCTCCAGCTTTGAGGAACTCAAAGGTGGAGTGATCAGGATCCCTCTGGAATGGAACGGACGCTCACCAATTTTAGAGCTTGCTTTAACAACCAAACGCCCTATCTCAAGATGCGACCGTTTGTTTTCCCTCATCTCACATCTCACTGAAAAAGCAAAAAATTACATGTACATAGGCTTGGGTAGGGATTTCAATATAATGGGCCTAAAGACATCTAAGCTTTGAAAACAAACTCAAGGTATCTCAACCTCGAAGGGTTATTAATATGAAAATCTCATACGACTAGATGGCCTATGTGGAGTCAGATACAATAATGCACTACTCGACCTGTCCACTTACCTGATAGAACAAAACACGATAGAGTATAAAAGTCAAATTAGAAGTGAGCCCTAAACAGACCTGATAGAAGCTTAAATCGTGTCCACATGCCTAGGTGGCGAGCCCCTACTCCATACCTATACATCAAACTAAAACCTAACGCTCGCTTATGATGCATTCACACATCCTATAACACTCACATATGAACACAGACTCACATCAATCATACATCAATCCCAATCCATATCAAATTTCCTACACTACGTTGCATTAGATTATGATACGTACTTAGTTTACCTAATTAGTTCCTTAGCATTCTTTTAATACAATTCAATCAAGAAAATTCATATTTTTTATTACAATAAAATAGTTAACACATCAATCCATCAATCTTAGAATGTTGTGACAATAATTATCACCTTAAAGAAATTGAATCAGAGTTAATTATACCTCACGTAGTCAGCAATCAGATATGGTTACGGTTTTTTCATGCGGCTCGAGACTCGAATTTGGCACTTGGTGGCGTCCAAAGCTTGATCGGGGTTGACTGGATGAATTCAGTGGAAGATCCGGCAAAATTTCATCCAACACAATTTTTTGGTGGCTTTTTAGTAGTTTCCTACAGTTTTTTGGTGGTTTTTGGCAACTTTTCTGGCAAGGCAATTGGGGCTATGGGTTGGCTTGGCGAGCTCGAACCAATGGTGGTGGTGGTGAGGATGGCAATGGCAGCAACAAGTCGGCTGTGGTCTATCAACGAGTCAGCCGAGGTTAGTCAATTTGTGCGATCAGGCCTTGTGCGATCGGCCTTGTCGATGGTGGCCCTGATCATGGGGGACATGGTCAGGGCTCAAAGGGAGTGGTGTTGGCGGAACGGCGGCATGGAGAGTGGTGCAATCGTGTAGTGGCCGGGGGAGATCAAGGTCAGAATGGTGACGACACGAAGGGGCTTGGCTGCGTCAATCGGAAGCGGTGCAGCAGCTAGAGGCGGCATTGGTGGCAAGGATGAGGGAGAAAAGGTCAGGGAGAAGTTCAGTGGCAGTTTCGTGAATAAAACTTGACTTGACTCCATCTCAAGTCAAAAATAATAACTAATTCGTAATAAATCTAAAAAATATTCCAAAGAAATAGGAAAAAATCTCATAAAATATAATACACACCATAGCATCACAATGACATTTTCTATAAGTAATAACCCACCCAAACTCCTCTATAAGGCATCCTAATATATTATTCGGCTCAAAAATAATTCTACGATCAAATACGTAAAAAAATACTGCATATTATTATATACTTTGATAACTCATTTTTCATCATATTTCTGTTGTTATCATTATATACTTTGACCCTTAACGCTCATAACTCACGGCTGTCTCTGATTCAACACACAGTTCATGAAACTGACTCAACTTGAACCAATGGCTGAACCGATTGGTTCGCTAATGGAAAACTCTAACTCGAGTCATGGACTTTATAACCTTCCCTCTTGACAAAAATTTCATCCTTGAAATTTTAACAAAGGAAGTTTCAAACTCATCCATAATCTGATAAAGTAATCTCTGGTATGGTACCTTGTTGTGAAGCTGGTTGCTAAAATATCTCGGGGTATCACTTCCTCATCTTATCTTCATGTTCCTATCTAGATTATTCAACTCCTCGTTGAATCCATTGCATTCGTCCTAGAACTTCTTTCCTTCGGAGAATCTTCACTTTGTGATCCACAATTCGAACTGGATGCACCAGGTTTGGTTGCAGCTCTATCCCTCTAAAAGTGACAACATGAGAGGTTTTTAGATGATACTCCTTCAGCATCGAAACATGAAAGATGTCGTGCATTGTTGATAGATGAGGCTGCAATGCTAGCCTATAAACCGCGGGTCCAATGCACTCGATCACATCAATTGGTCTAATATATAGCAGAAAGAGTTTCTCTCACGTCCCGAATCTAATGTTTCCCTTAATTGGAGAGAACTTCAAGCGAATGTTATCTCCAAATGCGAAATGAACCTCACGTCTATGCTGATCAGCATAACTTTTCTATCTATCCTGAGCTGACCTCTTCTCTTCTTGATCCACATTACCACTTCCTGGATCTGTTGGAACATCTATGGCCCAACTATTATTGGTTTGCTGCCTTGAACCCAACACACTGGGGATCGACATGGTCTGCCATATAGTGCCTTAAATGGTGCCATTCCAATCATGGCCTGTTAGCTGTTGTTGTGGGAGAACTCCACTAGAGGTAAGTGCTCTTATCAACTTCCTCCAAAATCCAGAATGCATGCTCGGAGCAAATCCTCTAGAATTTGTTTGGTTCTCTCAATCTGCCCATTTGTATAAGGGTGAAGGTTTGTGTTGAATCTTGATTCAGTGCCCATAGCTACCTGAAAAGCTTTCCACAATCGAGGCGTGAACCTCGGATCCTTGTCTTAAATGATCACCCGTGGCACTCCATGTAGCCTAACTATCTGGTCTCTAAACAATGTAGCCAAAGTGGTCAGTAGGTAATCCATCCTGATTGGCAAGAAGTGAGCGCTCTACATGAGTCGGTCTACTATGACCCATATTGCATCCTTCTGTAGGCGGGTCCTAGGCAAATCAACTACAAAGTCGTACGCTATGCTTTCCCACTTCCACTTTGGGATTTCCAATGGCTGTAGCATTCCACTTGGGCATACATGCTCGGCTTTCACTTGCTAGCACATCAAATATTTGGCAATTGTGTCGTATACCTCCCTTCATTCCTAGCCACCAATATGTTCATCGGAGATCGTAATACATCTTCACTCCACCTGGATGCACTGAGCATCTCGATGTACTAGCTTTGGGAAGATTCTTAGTTCGAAGTCTAGGACACTCTTGGAACATTTGGCACAAAGAGTTGACCTCTCAGTCTGACTAGCCCATCTACATCTCTAGCCAATTCCTAATGTGTTCCCTATTCCAACCATTATTTCAACTGTAGATTGCTTCCATGTGCAACCCTGATTTGCTCAAGTACACTCAGCTGAATGGTCAATTGCGCCGTCATTTCAACCAATTGTCTCTGGCCCGTAGCATACTGAGTCACTGACAATGCTGCCAATCCTATAGAGTACGAGACTCATGGCTTCCTGCTCAAAGCATTTGCTACGACATTCACTTTTCCCTCGTGGTACGCTATGTCGATCTTGTAATTTGATAACATCTCTGGCCTTCTTCTTTGTCTACTGTTCAAGTCTTTATGTGTGAAGATGTATTTCAAACTCTGGTGATCAGCCAAAAGTTTGAAAGATGTTCCAAATAAGTAGTGCCTCCATATTTTAAGAGCGGATAATATTTCTAAAAGTTGTAGGTCATGTGTAGTATAGTAACTCTCATTACTTTGAGCTGGCGAGATGCAAGGGCTATAACCTTATCTTTCTACATCAAAACACAGTCAAGCCCAACTCCTGAGGCATGTATGTAAACTACAAAATCCTCATGTCCCTCAGGCAATGTGAGGATGGGCACCAAAGTCAATCTCTCCTTCAATGTCCTAAAACTCTGCTCATGTTCATCCATCCATCTGTCCGTTATTCTTTCCTACTCAGTCAAGTAAGAGGGGCTATTATGGAAGAGAAATCCTGAATAAACCATTTGTAGTATCCAGCTAGGCTTAAGAAACTCAGAACCTTTGTTTGTGTCTTTGACTATTCCCACTACACTATTGCCTCAATCTTGGCTGGATCTACTGAGATGTCTGATGCTAATATGATATGGTGGAGAAAATCCACTTCTGACAGCCAAAAACTGCACTTCAAAAACTTCCCATACATTCTATGCTCTCTCAACATATGGTACACAATGTTCAGATGTTACTCATGGTCTTCTTTGGATGAAGAGTATACCAGTACGTTGTCTACAAAGGCGATCACAAACTGCTCCAAATATGAATTGAACACTCTATTCATCAAGACCATAAATGCTAGTGGAGCATTGGTCAATCTAAAAGGCATTACTAAAAACTTGTAGTGTCCATATCTGGTCTTAAATGCGAGCTCAACTGGTCGAATAGATCCATCAATACGAGGAAGTGGGTATTTGTTCTTAATAATTGCATGGTTTAGCATCTTGTAATTGATGCATAAATGCATTATCCATCCTTCATCTTCACAAATAGCACTAGTGGACCCACTGAGAGAAATTCGTCTGATGAACCCTGCATCCAACAGTGTCTGTAATTGTTCCTTGAATTCCTTGAGCTCAGAAGGTGCCATTCTATACGGAGCTCTAGAGATCAGTGTTGTGTCTGGCATTAGCTGAATGACAAGATCTACTCCTCTGTCTGGCGACAATCTAGTAATCTCCTCTAGGAATATGTTAGTGAATTCTCTGACTACTAGAATCTCCTTAATGCTCAACTTGATGTTATCAGCTCACAACTTTTGTCTAGCTGTCTCGCTGCATTTTGATGGGATATTGATCCTTGTTCTCTATATCTACCCTATCCTTAGAAGAAAAACGGCGTCTTCCATGTCCAAAAGTCTTCATCTTTCTTCGGCAATCTATCATGGCTCCTTGCTTGGACATCCATTTCATTCCAAATATCACATCCAATTCTTGTAGCTTGAACAATATCAAATCAACTACAAGTTGTTGCTGTCGAATTTTAACAGAGACATTACGCACACACTCACCCGTAGCTATCCCACAACTGGCAGGAGTGGACACTACTAGTTAATGTCCCAACTCTTCTATCTGACATCAAATTCTACTTGTGTGCATGTACAAAATTAATGTGTTCATGTAGCCATAATCAAATAAGACTTGTGAAGGTACAAAGCCAACTAAAAGCATACTTGTCATGACTATCGTATCCTCAAGTGCCTTCGCCACTGTGGTTGCATACATCTTCACTGACTGCTGTTGTGCTGGGGCAGGAGATGCTGCTTGGTGGTCCAACCTGATTCTGAGTTAGCGATGCCTGCTGTCTACTTCTTTGTTGTCCAACTTACCTTGCAGGCATGTACCCTCTCTAGTTTTGTCCCCTTTACTGCTGTCTCAGTTGTTGATCTTTGCCATTCTGGCCTTGACCTTGGCCTTATTGGTCTCTCTACCTTTTTGCTAATGGGGAGCTAGGACTGCAAGTCTCTGTTGTGAGGAGCTGGGAGTGTCAACTGCTGGTTCTTGCCAGTTGGACAGGTTGCGGCTTTATGCCCTTGCTGGCTGCAACTATAGCATGCCTTAGTGCCTACTCTGCACTCTGCGACTCGATGTCCTAGCTGACCGCAACTATAACAAATATTCATGCCTACACTGCATTCACTCAATGATGACGTTGGCAATTCTGATAGAAAGGTGATCTGTAGCCCTGAGCTTGGCCATCCATAGCCCTCTTAGCAAATGGTGCATCTATTTGACGTCTCTATTGTGCTCCCCGCTTTGGCTGATACGGCCTTGGATGTTGCCCTGTCTAACTACTTGTCTTGGTGGGAGTTAAACATTGAGGCAATGCTAACAAGTCGTCTATAAGGTTCTAAGCTTCAAAGTCTTCAAATTGATGGGCAGTAATTCAAATTGATGGGCAGTAATAATAGGTACAGAATACCCCTACTTTGTAGGTGTGGGGTTTTAGAAGAATGTGAATCGGAGGACTGTATAGTTTCATACCTCTTGAAGAATCCACACAAAGGTCAGGTGAAACAATTTTCATGGCATGACATCCAATGATATCTGTGCTTTAATTTTACTTGTCCGCTAAGGGTATGTAAAATAGGTAACCACGATCCTCATTTAACTTTTTGCATCATGTCATTAAGTAGAATGATACATAACAATCAATGTTGAAACTTAAGAATGACAACCTGCTCATTCATATGATTCTAGCTCAACTTCTTTATTGTAAAAGGGGTGCGCCACTTCTACCACTAGTAGTGATCATATTGGTAGACTTTAAGTTTAGAGCTTTTCCTATATTGTATGATGTAATCATGCATATGGTAGTTGCCCTTTGCTGGTTTTACGTCTTAAGCCTCCAAGAAGGTTAAGATCTTCTTCCACAACGTAAGTTTCATTTTACTTCTGAGACATAAGTTTCATTTTAGTTAGTCTAAGGAGTAGCTCGCCATGTCTATCGTCATGATTTGGTCTAACCTCAGGCCGAATCTAGGTGTTACAACTTAGTATGAAAGCCAACATCTTCGACTATTAAGATGGACAACCCGCATAGAGTGTTTGTTTGCGTGCACATTTCATTTGTGTATGTTGCATATAGGTATGGTATCTTTACATTTATGTGCTATGTATGTGTATGATTTACCCCTCCTCACAAGCCGATCCATAGCCTCACTAGCAAATATGTCTCTTGCTTGTGGTCCTCCTTGTTTCTCATTCTGACCGGTTTGTGGTACAGGGTAGTTATGTCAATTTGTCAATTGGTCAATGGTTGAGATGACACCATAGCACAGATATTCCCATGCCATCAGGGCTATCGTGTCAATGTCACACGAGCGAAACTGATGATCTCAATCAACGCCGAGAGAGACTAGGGTAGATACATAGGCTGAGCTCATTCAACTTCTGAGAGACGAGCAATCGAGAGGGCATGAGGAGCAGTTGACCATGAATGAGGAGCAGAGGAGAGTCATCGATGAGCAAAGACAGTCTCATCGGGACATGAGCAGGATGTTTGACACCATTAGAGAGATGATAGTGGTAGTGGCCAAACTAAAGAAGAGACCGGCTAAGGGACAGACTCTAGTAGACACATTGGGGCCAGAACTGATTTCAGTTTGACCTCCACTTCCAACAGTGGTTCCAACATCTCATATTCCTCATATTCCCATTAATTCCCCTGGGAATTGGTCATTATGTCATACCACCACTTAGGATTCTAGTGTTTGCATAGATGGAGGGAGGCTGAGATTGTGAGGTCTAGGCAATTTACTACAGGAGAGTGTTCCGGCTTACATGAGTTACGAGCCCAGCATAGAGAGTTAAGTGTGTTGATACAACAAATAGTGTCTTACAGAGCATGGGTTGTCCACCTGAGTTATGTGTGCAAATGGCCACCTGAGTGATGCAGAGGATGGAGAAAATATGGTGGAAATCCACTTATTCCACTGTAATGACCCAGCCCAAAGTGCAACGTAATGGGCTAAATCATTTCTTTAAAATGGGTACCCCGGAAGTTAAAGATCTATAGTCCATTCCCACTTATAAACAGGATCTTCTCCCAGTAGGTATTAGATGTAGGACTAAGTTGAGGGATTTCACAATCCACCCACCTTAGGAAATTTCGTCCCCGAAATGCCTATTCTTGGCCCGTTGCTAGCCCCAACCCACGTCCTTTCTGGCCCGTGACCGTGCAGCCTACTCAACGTTTCTAGTCTTGGCCCGTTGCTAACCCCAGCCCACGACCTTTTTTGGCCCGTGACCGGCAATCTAGCCAACGTCCCTAGTCCATCCCACCATCTAACACGCGAACCAGGTCGGCTCTAATACCATTTATAATGACCCAGCCCAAAGTGCAACGTAATGGGCTAAGTCATTTCTTTAAAATGGGTACCCTGGAAGTTAAAGATCTCTAGTCCATTCCCACTTATAAACAGGATCTTCTCCAAGTAGGTATTAGATGTGGGACTAAGTTGAGGGATCTCACATCCACCTTTCTTTAGAGCAGACAATTGTAAAGAGTCACCTACCTAGAGTTCAGAGAGATCTTTTATAACCGGTACTTCTCATTGACTATTCAAAGTGGAAGAGGACTGAGTTTCCGGCACTGGAGCAAAGGGATATGACCATGGTGGAGTATTGGGCAAGATTTCTCACTCTCAAGAGGTTTGCACCTAGGAACTTTCCTACTAAGGGAGAAACAACAAAGAAATTTGTTGTAGGGTTGAGAATGATTCTTCAATCGATCATGGCATCTTTCTCTTGTGCCACCCTCACTGAGGCTGGTATAAGAGTGTTAGAGGTTGATAACGCCCATGAGAGATATCTAATGGCCAAGAGTAGTGGTCAGTTAGGCAGTTAGCGTCAGAGACCTACAGGTCAGGATCATGAGAGTCCATGGCAGCAGCGGAGGCAGATAGACAGTTGTGTGACTGTATTTATTGCAAAGGGATCAGACGCTTCCGACAATAGACAAAGACTTTCCTGCCACTACTATGGCAGGATGGAGCATATCAAGAGTATCCAGTGTGTCTTGTCTACCAGGAGAGAAACCAGGTTGTCATATCGTAGAGGGACTGGAGAGTGTTATTCCTGCGGCTAGATAGCACATCATTCGCCAAGATGCCCCAAGAGCCCACAGGGACAGCAACTGCAGCATCAGCTGTGCCAGAAGCAATAGCATATGCTGCAGCACCAGCACCAGCAGTATGGGCTACATGCAGTGCAGCAGCAACCACTTCTACCTGCTCCTCTGGCCCAGCCTCAGGGCCAGAAGCGTAGGGGTGATCAGCAGCAGTGAGCCGGTGGTCAGCAAGGTCAGCAGGTCACAGAGGTCTGCAAGGTGAAAGAGGCAAGCAAGGGCTGTCAGCAGTGTGGCCAGAGATAGGAAGGAATGGCTGCAGTTGATGCTGGGCAGATATAGGAGGGGCCAATGTGGGGCAAAAACATGGTCAGGCGGTGATGAGGGAGAGAGACCTCAGCAGCAGGGCAGGGTCTATGCAGCCATAGCTGAGGAGGTAATTCTGGACATGGCTGTTATTACAGGTACACATCTCGTCCACTCAGCTCCCCCAATTGTTTTGCTTGAGTCTAGTAGTATGCATACAATCATCTCTAGAACGTTTGTGATAGGACTTGTGTGTAGAAGACTTAGGGTACGATCTGGTAGTATCTACTCTTGCCTGAGCATTTGTCACCATGGGTGTGTGTGTGAGGGATATTTTTGTAGTTATCTAGTGGCGTATCCTTTCTACTGATTTTACACTGGTAGCCATGAGGATATTCTACGTGATATTTAGCATGGACCGCATGAGCAAGCAATGAGCTCTAATTGTTTGCCAGAAGAAAAAAGTGGAACTTCGTTTGAAGAGGAATGTGAAAATCTCCTTCCATGGCAAAGTCTGAGATAGTGGTGGTAGCTTGATCCCATATCAAAGGGCATAGAGACTGATTGACCGAGGTTGGGAGGTGTTTCTAGCCATAATAATAGCCATTGTAGAGCATCTGGCCCAACATTATTAGATATACCAATGGTCATTGTGTTTGCTGATGTGTTCACTGAGGAGGTTCCTAGTGTTCATTGAGAGAGGCTGAGATTGGGATTGAAGTGTTACCTAGTGCTGCACCTATCTCTTGGGCCCCATATTGGATGGCACCACTTGAGCCATGCGAGCTCAAGACCCAGTTGCAGAAGTCACTAGAGCAGGCATTCATCCACCTGAGCGTTTGACCCTCGGCCACACCAGGTCCTCTTTGTCATGAAGAAGGATGGTAGCTTGAGGTTGCGCATTGACCACCGAATGCTCAACTATGTGATGGTGAAAAAAAGATACCCATTTTTGCGGATCGATGATCTGTTCAATCACCTTGGGGGTGCGCAACATTCTCGAAGATTGATCTATAGTCAGGATTATCATTGACTTCAAATGGGGAAGTGGATATTTCGAAGGCAACTTTCAGGACTCAATATGGTCACTACGAGTTTCTACTCATGCCAATTGGACTGAGTAATGTACCTGCAACATTCATGGACTTGATGAGCAGAGTCTTCAATCCCTATTTGTATTAGTTTGTGATCATGTTCATAGATGACATTCTTATCTACTCTAGTTCTAAGTAGAAGCATGAGGCACACATGCAGGTAGCTTTGTGAACTTTGAGGGAGAACCATCTGTATGAAAGCTCACCAAGTGTGAGCTGTCTCTCCAAGGTTGGATACCTTCGACCTGTGGTATCAACACCAGGCATAGTAGTGGATCCAACTAAAGGTTGAGGCAGTACAGAGATGGTGTAAAATCCTAGTTTTGGCTTAGGGTTTTACCCGATTTTAGTTTTACCCAGTTTGGGCCAATCTCGAGTCGGTTCGAGTGAGCTCGAGCTAGACCAAGTATCAAAATATGAGTATGAGCCCAAATGGCAAATGAGCATATTATGGTGGCTGATTATGCCTGACATGTAGATGATAACTTGAGTTAGGTTAGAGCAGAGTGTGAGTGTATCAATGTATACATCGAGGTACACATATTCTTTTGAGTTAACCATGGTTTTAGGCCATTGTAGCATTTAGAATAGTTTGAGATTTTTAGGGCATCTCATTTGCATGCATCATATGGATTTTAGAGTTTGAAGCTCATTTAGGCCTCTATAGGCCCAGCTTGATTGAGTCATAGCTTTTCACTTGATTGAGTTTAGGGTTTGAAGCTCATTTAGCCTTCTTGCCTTGATTCATACCAATTGAGTCACTTTTAAGACTCAAGTCAGTTTTGACTTTGAACGGTCTTGATCCGAGCTTTTAGCCCATATGTATATTGCATATACCCATAGGTGGGTCCCACTAGAGGGCAACTTTTCACACGTTAAAATTATGTCACGTGGCAAGATCTGAGCCGTCCATGTCAGCCCTAGCTTTACCATGTTATTTATCATAGATTTCCAATGATTTCATAGTTACACCCCTAGTACTGCAGCCTCTTCGGCTCATCGCCAGCGAGTCTCCGCTTCGCCCCGGTGATGCGACCAGCATCCCCATGACCACCTCGTGGCTGGCTTTTCGTTCGTACCACTCACAACCACTGGTTCCACCATAGTCACTATTGGTGAGGGTCAACTCAATTTTTGCCACCGCCGCTGTCACCACCATTCTGGCCATTTTATGGGGCCGGTGAGCAACCTCCGACTGATCCAACCACCACATAGCTTCATATTGCTGAGATCTCCATTTTGAGACAACCCACGATGACCACTAGAGCCGCGATCACCGTCGGCGATGTCACCTCACCCGATGGCGATATCACACTCCTTCTAGCCATTTTCTGGCCAACCATCAGCCAGACTCTGCTCGATCGCCACCACCATCATGTTCCTCGTCACATGGGTCGACCAACTGCGACCAGCCATGCTGCCCTTGGCGTTTTCTAGCCACAGACACCGCCGCCCCTTGTTGGCCCGTTTACCCGTTGCTTGCGTTCGCGTCCTCTGGTCATTCCCCAATCCATCATGTTAACTCAGTTAACCAGGATAATTTTTAAGTTAACCCAGACCGAGCTGGTTCAATTTGGTTCGATATGATTCAGCTCATTTTCAGTCGTTTTTGGCATTTTTTGATCATTTTTTTATAATTTAAGAACCCTTGTATTAGTTTAGATGCATATTCACATGATTCAGCATGTTTGGATGCTATGATTATTTTTCTTTGTTAATTATTTATTCATTTTTTTCAATTATTTTTTTGGTATTATTCGTGTATTTATTGATTATAATGCATGTTTATATGATTACTTATTATTAGTCTTATTTATGTTTAGTGGATTGTTTGTGTGTGTGTGTGTTTATATATATATATATATACTTATTTATTTATCTGTGTGTGTGGATTGTTTGCGTGTATGTTATTATTTATTTGTATTTAATTATGTATTCTTGTATTGCATAACTATGATATTATTATTATTATTCATAATTAATGAGTATTAACTATTTACTTATTTATTTATTTATTGAATTATTATTATTAATTAATTAATTATTTAAATGTTTATATGTTTACTCACACGAGTATATATGATATTTACTTGTGTTTACCAGTGTATTAATATAGTATAATTATATTATTATTTTATGATTAGAGTATTATTTATAATTATGTATTTATTATTTATCTAATTATCTATGAGTTCATTTATTTATTTGTTTATTTATTATTTATTATTTATTATTATTATTATATCTCAATTTGCATGCCGCATGTTTAGTTATAAGTTTGTTAGGATTGTTTTCTTTATTGTGATGTATTGATGATATAAGTACGTACCACGAGCATGTATTATATAGAGATATAAGTACGTACCACGAGCATGTATTATATAGAGACATAGGTATTTTACTTAGTAGTGGGTTTTGATGTAGGTTATAGAGTCTGAGCTCACCATAGATGTGTCGATGTGATTGGAGCTTGGACTACAGGTCCATATGACTCTCCCTTTGTTTATCTCTGCTTGACTTCTTGCATATCGAGTTTAAGTATGTTCTAGATGTAAGATGACATCGGTGGCATCGTATTGGATCCTTCCGATGTCCGATCGTTTAGCTGTGTTTTATACACATGTTCAATAAAACTACAAGGATGAGATCCCTTGTTGGTTTTTGAACTGAAACTATAGAAATATATGAAACAAACCTCTTCCATTATTGTATTATATAAGTACTAGCATTTTTACTAATTTTAGGAATAAGACAGTGAGCAGTATAGAGATATGGATGGGCCGCACTAGTACTCCAAACCCTGAGGTAGTGCGGTGTATGAGGGTACTGCATAACGCAACACATTTCCGAAATTTGTGGCACTAACTTAACCGTTCCTTTTGCCACTCGAGTACTATGGCGGATGTAATATGGAGGATGTGAGGGTATAAGTGTTATGTGTATGAATATGATTATGAGCGGTGCATGCAAGCCGGCACTTATTTAAGTATGTTTGCTTACCGCCCAGTGTGAGGTAATTTTGAAGTTTTGTAAGTTTTCATTGGTAATGGAATTCCCATTTGCCGGTTTGTATTTGTTATTTTTCGGACTAGTAACACTCATTACTAATGTTTTTCATATAATATATGTTGGTTTTGAAAATCCTAGAGTTGACGTTGGTGGGAGGATAGATAAACATTACACACACTTGGGCTTAGCATAGTTATTTACTTTCTTACTTTTATTTCTGTTCGATGTGTTTTGAAGCGTATTCAACAATGTATTCCATTCTCATGACAACAAGAAGATTGTTTCGATCTATTTTATCAATCGAGTCATACTGACCAACAATTTTAAACATGATTCGACTCGTTTGTAACATTTCTTATTCAATTAATAGGTGAACTAAAATCGGGGTGTTACAGATGGGATCGGCCTACTTCAGTGATTGAGATATGAAGGCTCACACAAGCTATTGTAAGAGGGACTCCATGCCAAGCCATACCTATCTCATAAGGAGGAAGCAGTTCAGATCTCAAACTGTTCTTCGAGGACTCTTCGTTATAGGGAGGTACCTCTTGTGAAAGTGTTGTGGTCCATCTAAGGCATAGTAGAGGCTACCTAGGAGCGTGAGGATGGCATGCGAGCTCGTTTCGCTTGACTCTTTCCTCCGCATGGTGATGCCTCGAGGTAGTAGCTTCATCCATGTAGTTTCTTGTTGCATTCACTTTCGCACTTGTGCCTTTTAGGCAAATGCCAGGGATGGAATTTCTTAAATGGGGGAGGTTGTAAAACCCTAACCATTTATCTGGTTGTTGATGTTGGTTCATTTGTGAATTGAGCCGGTGAGAATATGATTGGTGTTTGCTAACCTTTAATATGTTATAAGGATGTATGTTATGTTTCATCGGGCAACTGGTGGTCCCTACTTTTCTTTTTCCTTTCGGGTGTTGGATGTGGTCGAAGACCCTAAGACCGTGTCCCCACGTGTCTTGTTACATTGTATGTTTTGTGCTTGGCTTGTTTTGTGTGTTTCAGGTGGAAAACCCTAAATAAAGCAGAAAAGGGTTGTACACCAAGGTGCCAGTATCTTTGTGTAACTTGTTTCATCTTTTTATTTTTCTGCATTTTTTGGGTTTCTGTTAAGGTGCCCTTGTCCAAGGCTGGCGCCTTCAGCTTGGCTAGCACCTTCGCACCCCAAGCCTTACAAGTGGGCAATAATTCTGGTTGGTTGTCTTGGAAGTTGTCAGTCGCAATGCCCGCCCTCTTGGTGTCCTTGTGGACGTACGATTTCCCTTGTCTATTAAACCCCAAGCCTAGCTCATCTCTAACCCTTCTACTCCACCCCTCTTCTCCACCAAACCCTTCCACTTCATTCCAAACGCCTCCAGCCTTTGTTCAAGCTTTCAAGACACTAAAGCTTGCTTTGGAGCTCTTCCTTCTTTGCTTTTCTTTCATCCCTTCCTCAGTATGTCTCCTTTCTCCTCTCCTTTCTTTTCCTCGGGGCTGTTTGTGGTTTGCATGTGTTGTTTGTGGTTCTTGCTGAGATTGTAGCTTATCTTGTCTACTTAATTTAGCCTTTGTATGAAGCATTTCTTGCTTGTACGCCATGGGTTATGCCCTGTTTAAGCTTGCATGCATGTTTGCTGTTCTGTTTTGACCATGCTTGCTTTGGTTTGCACTATAGAGCTCATACAATTTCAAAAAGATGTGATGCTTGTTGCATATTACTCCTGACATCAATAGCTTTGCATGCATGTATATTATTCCTTTGTTCTATTTTCATTTAATGCTGTAAATGTCGATGAAATATCATGCTTACCTGTTCTTGAACTGTTATAGATTTGTCATGCATGTTATTTGATTTATTGCATGTTGTGCTATTGCTTGTTGCTCGAATGCTTTCGTTGTGTTGTATATTAGGGTGTTAGCGAAAGACTCCAAATATTTCTCACTAAATTGACATGATTAAGGGCATGAACAGCTTGAGTAATTAAGGACTATGCTCACTATTCTGTTGCATACAGTGACAATGGTTAAGTAAAAACAATTGTAAGGAAAATTTCAAAAACCCTGATAAAATTGGTTGATGTTTTACATGATGTCTACTTGTAACCTATCAAATTTTAACTGATTCTGAGCTGGTTTTTACTATTAAATATTTTTCTTTTCTGGAATGTGCAGAGAGACTGGGTTCAACCCTAATCTTTGTCTTCCTTTGTGAAACTTGGTCAGTCGTGTTTTTGTATGTAAATTTTGCTGAAATTTTACAAAGTTGTTCTTGAAGAAGCCTAATGCTCACATGTCAAAGTTAAGAAATTTTGGACATCTAGAATGCGTGTTAAGCATTTTTCCTTCCCTCATAGGTCGAACCTGTCCTGAAATCTCAGTGTCAGTGACCCATGTTCCAGAATTTCTCAAGTCTTTTCTAGATCAAATTTTGTACCAATCATTTACAATATTGAAACTGAGTGTGCTAACGGTCCATTAACTTTTCTAGAGATTTTTAGGCCACTAGAAGCCCACGGATAAGCCCTCTAATTTTAGTGTAGCCCACAGTCTTAGAATCTAGAAACTATCAGTTAGGTTAGTGGGCTTAGACACAGTAAGCCCATAGATCCGGCGAACAATAAAAATTACGGTTATACTTTATCCCATTAAGAGTAAGCTCATAAATGTTTAGACCAATCAGAATCTATTTAGATGGTTAGAAAATTCGTCCAAGTTAGGCAATCATATGAATTCTATGTTTTGGTTTGATTAGGCTTTACCTTAATTAATCCTTCATGAACAGCATAGCTCCTCAATCACTAAACAACTTAATGAAAATTATAGTATTATTAATTATCTAAATTAGGATGTTTTAGTTTAATCATGTGTTGTTGTGTGATTCGAGGCTCTGCCTCATGTTGCGTGCTTTGTCTTGTGTCTGATTAGTTCATCTCATTCCGGGACTCCTTACTGAGTGGATTGTCATGCTAGGTCAAGGAGCTCTAGAGGTTGTTAGGTTTCCTTGTGCTTAAACTTTCTGGTTGACTCGGTGAGTGAGGTTTAGCCGTAGTTTTCCCTTTATGACGGCATGAGTGGCGTTTTATTAGAACCCACTAAGAGTGGGCCATTTAGCCAAATTTTTTCGATGTTTAATAAAACTTAAAGGTTGAGATCCTTGAAGGTTTTCAAACTTATCAGATCAAATCAAATATATTATAAAATTCCCTTCCCAAGTCCTATAACTATATTATGTATTTGGGTTTTGATTTAACGTCATGATAGTTAAGGAGATAACAGGATTGTGTTAGTACACCTCCCAGAGTACCATGATAGAATGGGTATAGCGTAACACAACACATTTTCAAAAATTATGGTACTAACATTGATTCCCTTTGCAATTCAAGTTACTTGGCGGGTGTTGTATGGACGTTGATCTGAGGGCGTAAGTATATGATTTATGCTATGTATGAATGTTGTATCACACCATTGCACAGGGCTTTTATCTAAGAGTATTACATTAACTCTCATACTTATTGCCCAATGAATGGTTATGCCTTAAGTTTTAGTCTTTGCATGGATGTTTCAACATCCATCTGTCAAATTGGTTATTTGACTAGTTACATGTAGATAATGTGATCTTTTGATTACTAACGATTTCTTATTATACATGTACGTGTATTTTCATGGTATCGACCGACATAGGCAGATGGATCTGATGGCTCGTGGGATGTGTGGGTGTGATTGTTGCCTTGTATTTTGGTTACATACGTTGACATGATCCCCGACATTGTATCATTATGTTTTGATTTGAGGACTTGAACCAAACATTGTATGTTTGGTCAGTCATGACTATGATCTCTAACTTTGGTGCTTATAAGAGTGTTTGTATTTTAAAATGTAATTTTGACAAAAGATTGAAGGGTGTCAAGCAATGTCAAACTCAAGTGCTTGATTTTTTATGGAAGGGCTAATATAGAAGTTAATCCGAAGTTGTTTTTTTGGCGAATTCAAAACCATCATGGAGGGTATCAAACTAGCCCACAACGGAGAATTGAAAGTTGACACAACATCCAAGACGTCTAGCCAAGAATTAAATAAGCCAGTCTTATGACCCTCTTGACTATTGCATAGAGTTTAAATCGCTTTTTAGCGAGGGGCATAGAATTGGTGAAATATGTAACTAAGGCTTAGAGACACTTGACTCCAGAGCCTTTTTCTTGCAATAGAAGAGCTTGATATAAATTATTTAATAAACATTACTGTTAACTAGATAAATTATATTTTGATATGAAAGAAAGATTAGATGGGATAAATTTTTTTACAAGAATATCCCCATACTTACATTTTTCCTTGAAGTCAGGAAATTATTCCTTAGTTTCAGATCACGGATCCTAAACTTAGGTCATTTTTTTCCATTATCTGCTTTTAGAGAGGAAGACTCGTTTTTACCTTGATGCTAACAATAGTTAATTGAATGAGATCCTGTTTATAAGGGGGAACAGATTATAAATAGAGACCCGAGGTTTACCTCATCCTTTTGGAGATCCTTCTAGAGAGAGTTGGGCATGGAGACCAAATTCATCACAACTTATCATCCGCATCTAGATAACCAATCTGAGAGATCCATTCACATCTCAGAGGTTTTATTGAGGTCCCGCATGCTAGATTTTGATGGATCATGGGATGAGCAATTGTCGTTGGTAGATTTTACCTACAATCACAGCCATTAGACTAACATTGGCATGACACCATTTGAAGCATTGTATAGCAGGCCTTCTAGATCATCGACTTTCTACTTAGATGGTGGTGAACCTTTTCTTGTTGGGCCAAAGTTCTTGCAGGGTTCACAACATGTAGTGGAGTTGATCAGATAGAAGCTAATGATCGCTCAGGATAGGTAGAGCTCATATGTAAGTCAGTGTCACAAAGAGGTCAGCTCCGCTCTTGTGGATCGCATCTTCCTGGATGCCTCTCCTACTAAATGAGGCAAGCTTATTCCCAGGTACATTCAACCATTTGAGGTGCAAGAGTGAGTTGGTGAGGCAGCCTACAAACTTGCTCTTCCGCAGAGTCTTTAAGCAGTGCATCTAGTATTTCACATATCAATGCTGCAAATGTATGTACCAGAAGATTTGGACAAACTGTCATACAAGGGACTCAATGTCAAGCCAGATCTATCTTACAAGGTGGAAGCAGTTCAGATCCAAGACTGTTCATCGAGTACCCTTTGCCACAGAGAGGTGCCTCTTATGAAAGCACAGTGGTCGAACCAACACGTAGAAGAGGCTACCTAGAAGCGCGAGGACACCATGCATGCTCATTTCACCAAACTCTACTATCCAGATGATGATGCGTTGAGGTAGTAGCTTCTTCTCTGTAGCTCCCTTTCTGCAGTTTCTTTTGTGTGTGTATGCCCTTAAGTCAATGGAGGGACGAAATTTTCTTAAGTGGGTGAGGTTGTAAAACTCGGGCTGTTTGACTAATGGTTTTATGCTAGTTCACTTGTGAACCGGGCTAGGTTGCATATGGCTGATATTTATTAACCATTAATATGTTATAATGGTTTGCTCGTTGCTTGCCCAGACACTAGTCGCCCCGGTGTTGCATACATTAGGTCAGGCACTTGCTTGTCTTATAGTGTTTAGTCCTGTAGATTGGCCTAGGACCATGTTCCCACGTGTCTAGTCATCTCATTTGTGTGTGTGCTTGTTCTTGGCATCAGCATTTGAGGAAACCCTTGAATTCCAAAAAATGACTGGGCACCTTTGAGACAACACAACACACTTGTGGCAACACTTTGTGAAAAGTTAGGGTTTTTCCTTCTAATGCCGGTGTTCATCTGCCCAGGCTACCAGAGCCCTTATGCTGGTATGATGCCATCATGCTATCACTTTTCACATTGTGATAGGTGGCCGGCAGCTCATGATTGCCCAGCATGGACGGTCATGGCAGCGATGCCTTTGCGTGAGGTTTGTTTCCCTCTTCTTTGTTAAACCCCTTCCCTCCTCTTCTTCACACACTTTCTTCCCCTCTTCCACTTCATCCCCTTCACCTGCTGACGTCTTTCTCTCCTCCTAGCCTCCTATAGCAGCCTTTTGGGTTCCAAGCCATCCATTTAAGGGCTTAGGAAGCCTCTCCTTCTTGGTTTCCTTCCTCCTTGGTGGTATGTATTCTCCCCTCTTCTTTCTTGTTATTCTTGGGTGCTTTTGCATGTTGTGCATGATTGCATTGTGTGTTTGCTGTGATTTAGGTTGTAGCTTAGTCTCTCCATTTCGTTTAAGCATAGTTTAATGATTTTCTCGTACATATGCTATAACATGTAGTAATTTTAATTACTTTTATTTGATGTAATTTGGACAATTTATATAAACATACTTAGTATTTTTAAGAAGGATAAAATTTTGTTTGTATTTTAAATATATTATGGTATGTGATACATTGAATAAATATGAAAATGGTTCACTATACATTGTATGGGGTGGAAAATCAAAGCTTTTATATAAAAGATATTAAGAATGACAATTGGTTAGAGTAAATACGATGAAATAGGTAAACAGTTAAAACAATTATTTAAACGGGATAGTGGACGCGGTCAAGTTTGGAGCAACTCCATGTTTTTGGTTGTTTGCGTTATGTAATTTCTTGTTCAATGTTAGTTTTACACTTATAATGATCTACTTACGTGAAATCGACGTTGAAAATTGTTACCCAATGAACTAGTAAAGGCCGAACTAATCGATTATGTTTAAACGGTTGAACCTTGGTGACCTTATGATTTAGCAAAGGGTTATAATGTGGTTAAGGAGATGGTTTACCCTTGTAAGAAGTTGGAGGATAGTTATAAAATTGGAGTTGGGGTAGGAGTATATAAACACCTTAAGAGGGGATTTGACCCTTTTCTTTGCCAAAACCTAAAAGAAGTCTCTTCCTCTTTAAGAGTGAAGGTGGCACTCCTCTCCTTCACCTATTCAAGCATGGTTCAACATCGTTTTTGGTGGTTAGAAGGGTTCTAATTCACCCCTAATAGAAATCAACTAAAGAAGAGGTTAGTAATTCAACTTTAACATTGTGAATTCATATATCATGGGCATATTTGGATTTTTGTATGAATCATGTACAATATGCCTATTTGTGTATTCTTTATCATTCAAGTTTTGAAAGGTAAGTATATGCAAATAGATGTTCAAAGACAATTGAAACGCAAATATAGTTATTGATGAACTATGTTTGTTCCTCACCAATTTGGATTATCATCCAGTCCTAAAAAAAACATTTTAGGAAAAGTTGATTCCTCAACATCTTCTACATCGTAAGCGTTATAGCCTTAGAAAATCTAAAGCTAAACGACCTTTTCTTAATAAAGAAAGAAATGTTAGGAAGTTTTCTAAGAATAAATTTTATACTGGAGTTCTTACATGTTTTACTTGTAAACAACCTAGTCATTTTGCAACAAATTGTCTATTTAAGAAACAACTCTTGATGCATGACAATAAGAATGTTATTCTTATTGAAGCTACTGAAGAAGATTTGTTAGATGTGATAGTAGACATGTCAGATAATGAATTTGTTTATTCAATTATCTCAAACAGTTTAACTTCTTTGATATTTGAGCCAGATTTATTTTCTGATTCAACTTGCTTAGACACATTTTTATCAAATGGATAAAAGAGTTAGTCTAGATCATGATCTTTGTCAGCATAACGGAATTTATAATACAGGTGATCTTTCCCAATACTTGAAAAGCGTTTCAAGTGCAATTTCTGTTAATTTAAAACCCCAACTGCGGGTTAGGTTTTACCCTATTGTAGTTTTCCTAGTTTGGGTCTATATCGAGTTGGTTCGAACAAGCTCAAGCCAGACTAATTTTCAGACTAGTATGGGCCCAAATGGCCGTATGAGCATGTTTTAGTGGATGGGTATGCCGAAATGTAGATGATGAAAGCATGAGTTATTAGTGTATACGCAAAGTATACCGATGATTTGTATGAGATAGTTAGGGTTTTCTGGGTATTTCATCTGCATACAGCATAGGAATTTTGGATCACTAGATTGTGCCGTTGTAGGCCTAGCTTCACTGAGTTTCAGGTTCGAGGCCCATTTAACCTTCTTGTTTCGATTCCCGCCTATAGACTCACTTATATGACTCAACCCAGTTTCAACTTTGGATGGTCTCGATTAGAGCTTTATGTCCATATATATATATTGCATATTCCCATAGGTGGGCGCACTAGACCATGAGTTGTCATACCACGTGGCAAGATCTGAGTCATACACTTAGCCTTGTCGTCACCTATTTATTTCCAAAGAGATTTCCAATGATTTTCAAAGTTACACCCTACTGCTGCCGACACTTCGGCCGCCGGTGAGACCCCGACCCTTGTCTGGCCATCGGATCAGTACAGCCGTAACCACCTCGTAGCCAGTTATTAGTCCGTATCCACTGTCAGCGATCGGCACTGCTGCAATCACTGTAGGTGACCGAGTTTTTACCACTGTTCATCACCGCTGCCACCACCCTTTTGGGCAGTTTTTCGGCACTGGGCGGGCCACCTCCAGTCGATCTGACCACCCACATAGCTTCATCTTGACAAAATTTCATTTTGAAGCAACTCACCACCACCACCATGGCTGCGATCGCCAGCGGCAACATCCCTACACCTGGCAGCAAAGTTGCGTCTTTCTAGAGGTTTTTCGGCCAGCCAACAGCCAGACTGTTTTGGTCGTCACTGCCATCACATTCCCCATCCTCTCCTCCGTCGATCCTGGCCAATGGCGACCCCAATTGCACCGCTGTCGGCGTTTTCCAACAATGAGCACCGGTGGCCCTCCGCCCAACCCGTTTACCCGCATCGTAGTCACCTGCCCATATTTGCATCCACATACACCAACTGATCTTGTTCACTAGTCCCACAACCCATGTCCCAGTTTGCCAGTCTAGTTCAGTTCCGCCCAATCAACTGAGCTCATTTTCCAATTAACCCAAACCGCGTTGGTTTAGACCAATTGGTTTGGTCTAATTCAGGCCATTATCGGACGTTACTAGATCGTTTTTTGTAATTTGAGAACCCCAATATTAGTTTAGATACATATTCACATGATTTAGTATCTTTGGATGTTATGGATTTTTTCATTATTTATTATTTTATTTATTTATTATTATTATTATTCATTTTTTAAATATTCGTGTATTTATGATTACTTATTATATTAATGATATGTTTGCTAATATTAGTCTTATTTATGTTTATTAAATTATATATATATATGTTTATTTATTTACTTATCTATTTGTTTGTTCATGCATATGTTATTATTTAATTGTATTTAATTATGCATTCTTGTATTGTATAACTATGATATTATTATTATTTGTGATTAATGACTATTAACTATTTATTTATTTATTTATATATATGCTTACTAACACGAGTATATGTTGATATTTATTCGTGTTTACCTTGTGTTTTTATATAGTATAATCATATTATTATTTTATGATTACTGTATTATTTATGTTTATGTATTTATTATTCATCTAAACATCTATGAGAGGATTCCTTGTTTATTTATTTATTATTTGTTATTATTATATCTCGATTTGTGTGCCACATGTTTGGTTATAGGCTTTCTAGCACTATTTTCTTTATTTGAATGTATTAATGATGTGAGCACACACCACGAGCATGCATCATATAGAGATATTAGTATTTTACTTATGAGTGGGTTCTGTTATAGGTCTCGGAGTCTGAGCTCGCCGTATATGTGTATATATGCTTGGAGCTTGGACCACAGGTCGATAGGACTCTCCCTCTCTGGTTAACTCTCTGAGTGTCGAGTTTAACCTTGTTTTAGATGTAAGACTACATCAGCGGTGTTTTAGCAGATCCCTTCGATGTGAGCTATGTAGCTATATTTTCTACACATGTTTAATAAAACTACAAAGATGAGAACCCTTGTTGGTTTTTTGAATTGAAGAACTGGAAATATATAATACAAGCCTCTTCCCTAAACCTATTATATAAGTACGAGCATTTTTTATGGATTTTACGGATAAGAGAATGAGTGGTATAAAGATATGTATGGACTGCACTAGTACTCCTTCAAACCCAAAGGTAGTGTAGTGTATGAGGGTGTTACATAATGCAATACATTTCTAGATTTGTGGCACTAACTTAACTATTCCTCTTGCCACTCGAGTATTGTAGCGGGTGTAATATGGAGGATGTGAGGGTGTACGCGTTGTATGTATGAATATGCTTATAAACTGCATGTGAGCCGACATTTGTTGAAGTATGTTTGTTTGCTGCCTGGTACGAGGCAATTCTGAAGTTTTATAAGTTCCCGTGGGTAATGGAATACCTATTTGCCAATTTGTTTTAGTTATCTTTCAGACCCGTAACATTCATTACTAACATTTTTCATATAATATATTTAGGTTTTGCAAATCTTGAGTCGACTTTGGGAGGAGGAAAGATTAATGTTACACACACTTGAGCTCGGCACAATTATTTACTTTCTTACTTCTATTTATATTCGATGTGTTTTGACGTGTATTTAACAATGTCTTCCATTCTCATGACACCAAGAAGGTTATTTCGATCTATTTCATTGATCGACTCGTACCGATCGACAACTTTAAGCATGAGTAGACTCAATCGTAATATTTCTAATTCGGTTCTTAGGTGAACCAAAATCGAAGTGTTAAAGTTATAAGGAAGCCTGTCTACCCTGCCTTAGAAAGCTTAATATTGTACCATCCAGACTTGAAGAAAAAATCAAACTTTTTATGCAAAAGAAAAGATGTTGTGGTCCTTTACTCAATAAGGATCCTAACTTTGTAAACTTTGACTAAAAAGAAAATTTTCCTGAATATGAGAATTTTTATGATAATTCAAAATCAAGATCTAGTAATCAGTAAAATTGATAGTTTAACTGATTCAATAAAAGAATTAGTTTCTTCAATAAAAGATTTTAATGATTTAAAACCAGTTATTAAGAAAAAGAGAAAACCTAAAATTTTCTACGTTGACATTAGTGATAGTGAAGATGAGATAATTTTGTCTAAAGCAAAATCTATGAAATTAGATGAATCTCCAGAGATAGAAAACTTAATCATGATCGCAGATCTCGAAGCTCGTGAACACAAAAATGATTATGAAATCTTTTCAGATGAACAATCTGTTCAAGAAAATATTCTTGAAGACATTGTTCAACTAAATCAAGAACAACTTGTTCAACAAAACTTGGAAAATCAAGAAGAAATTCCTGATGTTCCCCTTCATTGTCAGAAGAAGATGAATTCATAGCTACGATGATTAACCATATCAATTCATCAGAATATGATAATGATGTGTTTGATTCTGACACATTCCAAAATATTGGCAATATTTTGGAATGTGCTGAATCAATGACTCTATAAAACCAAGATGGTCAGGTCATTTGTAATAAAAATGAGAGAGTCATCGACATTAAATTAGAATGTGGAATCTTTATATGAATCGAAAAAAATTATTCTTGCCCATGCTATATTAGATTGTGGTTCATCAAGATCTCTAATAAATGAAACTTTATTAGATCCTCAAAATCAAGACCTATTAAATCCTAATATCCTTCATATTGGAATAGGAATTGATGGTCAACTACATCAGTATACCCATAAATTAAAACCTTCAAGATTAACTTATTTTATTGAATGCCAAACATTTGATGTTAACAATGAATTGAAAGTGTTTTTATAAGACCTATGAAAATTGATACAGATTTTTTAATTGGATTATCTTTCATATATGAAAATATGGAAGGAGTAATTCTGACTAAAAATATTTGTTCATTTTTAAAAGAACTAACCCATGTTCCTTGCAAAATTAATGAAAATCAAATGGAAGCTTTTAGTTAAAACCTACCACACAAGCGCAGCGTGGTGATAGGGGTGAAAATAGTACCTATTCTTTTCACAATGAAGAAGCAGTTGTATCAACTTCTCAAATTGCAAAAGATAATCGATTTAAGAAGTTTTCTTCTAAATCGAAGGAAGACAAATATGAACCTAGGAATAAAAGAAAACGTTTAGATTGTAACAAACCAATTTTGCTTCACCCAAAAACACAATAAAAAATATTACGATCGAGTCGAGTCATGTTTAAAGTTGTTCATCGGTATGATTCATTCGATAAAATATATTGAAAGAACCTTCTTGGTGTCATGAGATTGGAAGACATCGTTAAATACTCATCATAACACGTTGAACATAAATAAAAGTACGTAAATAATTGTGCTAAGCTCAAGTGTGTGTAACGTTTATCTATCCTTTTACCAAAGTCGATGTAGGATTTTCAATACCTACATAAATTATATAAAAACCATTAGTAATGAATGTTACTGGTCTGAAAAATAAGTAATACAAACTGGCATATTGGTATTCCATTACCCACTAAAGTTTATGAAACTTCAAGATTGCCTCACACTGGGCGGTAAGCAAACAAACTTAAACAAGTGTCGGCTTGCAAGTGCGGCTCAAAATCATATTCATACATACAATGCTTATGCCCTCATATATTCCATATCACCTGCCACGGTACTTGAGTGGCAAAAAGATTAGTTAAGTTAGTGTGACAAATTTCGGAAATGCATTGCATTACCCAGTAACCTCATACACCGCACCACCTCAGGGTTTGAAGGAGTACTAGTGTAATCCATACATATCTTCGTACCACTCATTCTTTTACTCATGAAATCTGTAAAAATGTGCTTACTTATATAATAGGCTTAGGAAAGAGGCTTGTATCATACATTTTTGGAGCTTAAGTTCGAAAACTAACAAGGGATCCCATCCTTGTAGTTTTATTAAACATGTGTAAAAATACAGCTAAATGGCCAGAAATTGGATGGATGCAATAAAACGCTACTGATGCCGTCCTATGTATAAAATATGATTAAAATCAATCCGCAAGGAGTCAAGTAAAGAGGGTGAGTCCTACAAACCTTTGGTCCAAGCTCCCAACGTATCTGCACATCTAAGGTTAGCTCAGACTCGAAAACCTACATCGTAACCTACTACTACGTAAAATACTAACATCTCTATATAATGCATACTCGTGATGTGGTCATTTCATCAAAACCTCCTAGTAAAGAAAGCTGTGCTAATACACCTATAACTAAACATGTTGCATAAAAATTGAGACATAATAATAATAAATAACAAATAAATAAATAAACTAGAAAATGCAATCATAGATAATTCGATAAATTATAAATTCATAAACATGAACAATACTCTAATCAAAAAATAGTAATATAATTATATGATTTAAATATATAGGTAAACACGAGTAAATCTCAATATATACTCGTGTTAGTAAATATATAAATAAATAAATTAATAAATATATAATAATTCCCTACATAAATTAATAAACAAACAAATAGTTAATACTCATTAATCATGAATATTAATAATATCATCGTAATAAAATACAAGAATACATACTTAAATACAAATAAATAATAACATACACATAACTAATAAATAATTAAATATATAAATGGATAAATAAATATATACAAGTTAGTAAACATAATAAGACTAATTTTCGTAAGTAAATGTAATATTAATAATAACAAATAATCATGTAAATATTCATCATATATGATAAACATATAAATAAAAATAAATAAATAATAATGAATAAAAAATAACTAAATAAATAAAACAATAAATTAAGAAAAATAATCACAACATCCAATCATGCTAAATCATGTGAATATATATTACAACTAACATAAATGTTCTCGAATTACCGTAAACGGTGCAAGAACAAATAAAAATGATTTGAAAATGAGCTAAAATGGACCGAACCGAGCTGAATTAAACCAGATTGGGCTGAGTCAACTTGGTTTGGGTTTAAATAAACTGTTGGGTTGGATCGGCTAGGCTGATGGCCATGAACATGGACATGGGCAGGTAGACTCGGCATGACCAGGCAAGCGAGAACTTGGGCAGGTGGACAATAACACGCCGAAAGGAGAAAACGCCGACAGCAGCGCGGCTGGGGTCACTGCCAATCGGGATTGATAGAGGAGTAAAGGAAGAGCTGCTAGTGGTGTCAACTGGTGGAGTCCCGCCATAGGCTGGCTGGAAAACAACAAGAAAGGGGGCGGAGTGCTGCCCTGTGCGTTGACGTTGCCGAATGCAATTGCGGCCACGAGGATCGATAGTGTTGGTCCCAAACCATAGATCTCGATGAGGGGAAGCCGTCGGGGTGGTTGGCTTCGCCAGAGGAGACTCACCGATGCTGGAAAATGGCTAGAATGGGTGGCGGGGATGACAAAAATCGACCATGAAAACATTGTCATCGGCGGCCAATGTGGCGGCGCTAGTGTCGATCGTGGGTGCGGATTCATAACTGGCCATGAGATGGTTACCGTCGTACCAATCTGGTGGCCGGCAGCGAGCCGAAGTGGCGGCCATGTTAACACAATGAAATATGTGGGAAAATAATATGTTAAAGCCAGGCTTACGTGGACTGCTCAGATCTTGCCATGTGGCATGATCGGAACGTTCGACAAATCGTGCTCTAGTGGGACCCACCTATGGGTATATGAAATATATGTACCGAACGAAAAGCTCGGATCGAGGCCCTCTAAATTTGAACCTGATTCGCGTCCTAAAATTGACTCTATAGGTGAGAATCGAGCAAGAAGGGTAAATGAGATTGAAAACCCTAAACGCAATCGAGTTGGGTCTATGGGTCACAATCTGATTGTTCAAAATCCCTATAATGCATTCAATGAGATACCTTGAAAATCCTAAATGGATACTAAACGCTGCAACGACCTAGTTCTAGGCCCTAAAATCCTAGCTAACTCATAAAAACCATATGTAGACCTCGTGCATACACTGTTAAGTCATGCTATACTATATCATAAATGAAACTATCAATGCATGTCTGGTATACTCAACATCTATAACATGCTCATATGGCCATCTGGTCTTCATACTCATATTCATAAATTTGTTTTCACTCAAGCTCGCTCGAATCGACTCTAGACTTCCTCAGCTGGACAAAACTAAAATCAGGTAAAACCCAAAGCCGAAACTAGGGTTTTACAACCTCTCCTCCTTGTAAAAATTCTGTCCTTAGAATTTCTTACATCTACTGTGATTGGGGGACTTAACTGAAGATGTCATTGTGCTGACAAACTTGTAGCTCTCCTCGAAAGCTAGCTGCACACAGTCCAAACGTACAAACATGATGCTAGATCTGTAATTGCTAACGAAGCTCACTAGCTCCTTACTAATCTAGCTGGATGAACTACAGATGCTCGAATCACCTGGCAAAACATGTCATACAAGCTAGAATTATCTATCTGCACTGACTATACATGCTCGAATCGTCTCGCTAGACTAACTCCTAAGTCCTTGCAACTTATGGGGATGGAAATACAATTACCTCAGCGAGAAAAACCTAGGTTCACCCCTAAGGGTCTATGGGGTGGTCAAGCAAGTACTCTACAGTGCTATAGGGTACGAGTCTAAACTACATCAAGAAAAACTATATCAGTGGAAAGTAAGAGGCCTAACATCAACCCATCTCACCCTGATCCTCATCAAAGTGATAGGTCAACTACATGTACCCTCAGGGCACTCTAGTCTAGGTCCTACGACTATACTAGGGCATCCTACAAGTCTTGCTAGTATATGAACTCTAGTACCAAAAAGAGAATATGCTAATGGGCTATATGGTTCACTGTCAGCAGCCTATGTCAAATACTCAGGTGTTCCAGTAAGAGGTACTAGGCTACTCCCTAGGTCCTAGCTAAGTTAGTCCCAAGTCAAATATCTCACTCTGTTCCATAATGGAACAAGGATAGCTATTATAACTCTACTTCATGTTATGGCTCTCGTATCTGTAATACCACTAAATACTACTGAAGAGACTCTTTGTGATGGAATGATAGTGAGAACACCTGTGCATGTAAAGTGTGTCTCAAGGAGTATGAAAACATGCTCTGTATAGAACTGTGGAGTTTGCATCTAGTCTATGACATGTGAGCTAGTCAATGTCTTCTCATCTCAACCATCTAGTAAATTGATTATATGACTAGTATATCTAGAAAGATGAATGTGAAAATACCTAGGTGAAAGCTTGGCTTTGTCTGATATATCTAGTCACATGGAAAGAGACTGGATCTCTCCTAGAAAATTAGTCTATGACTCTAACTGGGAGGTGTCTCATCCTCACATAGTCTGACATTATGTATCAATCTGTGGTGATATAAGGATATCTATCTAAGTCACAGTGGAGTACTGAAACTCTATATAGGATACTAGGTGAGTCAAAAATATGGGTAGGTCAATGGATATGTCTCTAAGATCATCATGATTGGACTCTACCATAGGTGACCAGCTTATGGAGTAGCCAATCACTGACGAGTCTAAGAGTTGGCTCCTAAGTGGCTCTAGTTCAATCAACTAATAGTAGGCATGTATTTCTCGATATCGTACTAGTCATGCACTTCCAAATGGATAGGGTTCAAATGACCTAAAGAACCACTATCTCTCCTCGAGTCTACGTGGACTCGTATTGAGGTTTGGCAGTGTCTTGTTCGTTCTTCAATGGTGTGTGACATGCCATCCTATACTAATTTGTAGCACTAATCTTGACTCATATGACTACTACCATTGTGGTAGACTCTCAAGCAAAGGTTTTAGTTAAGATGAGCGTACACTGTGTATCCCTCTATCTGGTTAACGTGGTATGGTCTGATTGAAGTCCTTATCTGTGTCAGTCCCAAGATGGGGTGAAGTTGTCTCCTCCAGACTGGTCTGCTATTGGCTACATGCACTAGTAAGTCCTATTAGTACCATGAAGGTAGCTCCTATACTCGAGGCAAAGGCTAAATCCTGTGGCTCAGGGTAAGAACCTAATTGTGCTGGCAAAACACAAAGAAAACAATGTTTCCCTAGGGAACGCTCCCTCACTAAACCCATCATTGATGCCAAAATTCTAATACAAGTCAACTCTTCTCATTGGCTAAGGTCACGCTGCATGTCTAACCATTTGCATGATCTGTATACCTTGGCTATAACTCATACATATGTTATCATGATGATTGAACAATCAGACCAATGTGGCCATCTCATCTGGAGGTCATATTGCCCTATTCTCAGACTCTGTCCATGTACATCCTTAAAAGGCACACAAATATTGTCTGATGATCCATGTAAGACTGTAAATAACACTATCTTGCAATACCCATCTAACCCATGGATGTTAGGTGAAGGCGATGGTATGAGAGATGGCTAGTGAAGTCAACCCTATATCACCTCTTCAAAATTATCTCAGTGCACCTAACTTTCCTTTGTTGGGCTGATGTTGCCATAGCTATATCTTGTCTTCAATCTTTGACCAAACTTTGCTCTGAATGCTCTGACATGTGGTCTCTGTTTCAAAGCTAAGAACATCCTCAAGTAGTTGTCCTCATGTAGGGTGAGCCTAACTACTTGTGACGCTTACTTTCGCTATAATTGCTCACTCAGATGACAATAGTGCATAACGGATGGTGGTTGTGCATCACAATTGACAGTAGTGCACATTCGGTCAGTGGCAGTGCATTATGATCAGTGGTTGGGCAACTCTGACGATGGTTGTGCATCATGGACTGCAATTGTGCTACTCGGATAATGGTTGTGCAACTCAGACAATGATTGTGCTACTCGTGCGACAATTGTGCTATCCAAGTGCTGAAGCTTGACCCTGATCATATACATCATGAACCCATTACTGTCTCTATTATGTTCATCTCAATGTGTGCTGTCTTTGCAGAGGTAGCTGCTATTATCTTGGCTTAGGTTATCCAACCATGTGTGTCTGATCTGGAGGCGTTTGGATCATAGGGGGTGACACTTATGATGGAAGGATAATGTTGAACCCACATTAGTCTCCTGGAATCTGGAGTAACTATTCCCATAAGCACTGATTGGTTCTCAATAGCAGTCACTGATCTGGCCTTGGCAGATCTGAGTGAAATCCGGTCAATTGTCTAAATCCGTATCAAAGGTAATCTCGCTTATCCACATTGTGTTTATTCCTTTGTCTAGTGAAGAGTGACCACCAACACTATTGGGACAGACATACCCTAGTGGAAGAAGGGGAGGTGGTGAAATGTCCATGGCACTATAGATCCACCTCAATACTCATGACATTCCTATGAGATCTATGTTGATATCTACTAAAATCATGATGTTATATCTATGTCATAACTTCAATAAACAATAAAAAGAAAATACCAAATGAAATACCATTTGACTTTGCTAAGGACAACTCCACACACTTGGCTCAAAACAAAAGTCTTCCATCTCAATTGACCAAGACATGGCTCTGATACCAACTTGTAACACTCCAATTTTGGTTCACCGAAGAACCGAATAAAAACTGTTACGATCGAGTCAAGTCATGTTTAAAGTTTGTTTGTCGGTATGATTTGATCGATAAAATAGATCAGAAACAACGTCCTTGGTGCCATGAGATTGGAGGACAATCGTTAAGTACACATCAAAGCACATCAAAAATAAATAAAAATAAGGAAGTAAATAACTGCATTGAACGCAAGTGTGTGTAGTATTTATCTATCCTCCCACTAAAATCAACGTAGGGTTTGCAATATTGGTCTAAAAAAT
The DNA here is from genome assembly GCA_033002965.1 of Piper betle. Taxonomy (NCBI): domain Eukaryota; kingdom Viridiplantae; phylum Streptophyta; class Magnoliopsida; order Piperales; family Piperaceae; genus Piper; species Piper betle. Next base: position 10,934 of record JAURVB010012569.1, on the reverse strand, counting down.
AATAAATACAAACTAGCATATGGTATTCGTTTACCAACAAAAAGTTATGAAACTACAAGATTGCCTCAAACTGGGCCATGGTACTCGAGAGGCAAAAGGAACAGTTAAGTTAGTGCCACAAATTCCAGAAATGCACTACATTACGTAGTACCCTCATACACTGCACTACCTCAGGATTTGAAGGAGTAATAGTGTGGTGGTACACACTGTGAAATATATATATATATATATATATAATTCGACTCGGTCCGGGAAGGATCGAACGTCGGAGAAAGTATTATTATTATATTATTATTATTATATTATATTCTTTACCTGGTTAAATATTATATTTTATTCTTTACTAGGTTAAATAAATGCTGGTGTTGGGGTGTTTTCCCATACCCTAGCCGTCATTTTCATTTCATTTTTATGAGGGGCGTCTTCCACACCCTAGCCGTCATTCTCATTTTTTCTCCTCTTCCTTACCGGTGCTAGCTTCTTCCTTGCTTGGGTATCCTCCCTATCTCCCTATTCTTAATTTTCATCCATGCATTATTTTTTTAAATGATAATAAGTTTGTTAATCATGGAAACTAAAGTCTCAAATCAACAAGAAAGAAAAGAACTAAATTGGAAACTGAAATCTCGTCCATGGCCGACGAGTCTGAAATTTTGCCAAGATGTGCAACCATAAGAAAATATTGCAAGGCAACCGCTCACAACCCCGACAACCTCTCTACCTACTGGGTTGAAGGGTGGCATCATCTTGTCCCTTGTTTCCGATGGGTGGCGCAATTGCACCTGTTACTTGGCGGAATTTCAAGGGTGACGAAGGTGGTGGCATTCCTCTGAAATAGACATTGTTATGGAAGCTTCAGAGGATAGACACCAGTTGTTCTTCGTCGACAACATCAGGGGTCCATTATAGCAGTTCCTACTGCCGGCACAGTCCACTCCTGACAACCTTCTCGTCGGAATTCATGGCAGCAAACATGCAAACATGGGAGAATGACCCTACTGCTTGCATCGTCCAAAGGTGGCCGATCCTTCCTAGTTGATGACGGCCTGAGGTAGCTGAACCTTTGAATTGGAGCAAGGTGCAAGAAAGAACTGGTCTTGAGGTTGGGAGAAGAAGGACAAGTCTAGTTTTTGGCGCAAATATGAGATTTGGAGAAGAGAAGAACGTCAGGAAAGAAGAAGATGGCAAATCTGTAATATATGCTTGACTCGACACCGACTCGAATTAAAAATAATACTAACTCGTAATAAACCTTAAAAACAATTATTCTAGTGGGTTATGGGTTAAAGTTGCTAAACTAATTAATTAATGAAAGAAATCGCCGTAAGTAATAAAAATACGGTAATGATAAATGGTCGATAATTAATTGACGTACTACAAGTGATTAATTTTAAATCGGATGGTTATAAGTGATTAACAAAATAAAGATTTCACCTATACCATATTAAATTTAATAGTAGGTAAATAAAGTGATTATTTTAATAACGAGTCATAAATATAGAAAATGGGTTATTAAGCTATAATCGTGTAAAATTAACAAGTGTTGAACCTAAATAGTATAATGAAAATAAATAAAATTTGAACATGTATTGAGTTGAATAATTTAAAATAATTGTGTTAGTAATATCTTTGAGTTAGGATAATACAAATCATTTTAAATAATTTAATTGAATGACTTAATTAATTAAATTGCTATTAATAATGATAGTGATTAAAGATTAAAATCGTAAACTAAATCATCAAGATTGGGGTTAAGTAATTAGCACATCAAAGGAAAATATACTAATAATAGTAATTAAATACTTGTATATAAGTTAATAATTATTTTATCATTAGTTAAGTGTGAATTATGATTTAGATAATTAATTAAAAATGAAAAGTAGGGCTTAAATGACTATGTCACATGAATAATTTAATATTTAAGATTGTTGAATGTTGCATGCTTTATGTTGTCAAATTTTAATAATGATATATTAAAATCAATTAGTTGCATGACTTTCTACTAGAATAAAATTATACTTATGTATAATTTTATGTTCTTGTTTAGATTAGGATCGTTGGTCATAGTTCCAAGTTCACTTACGAATTATCCAGATCTCGTTTAGATTAGGATTGTTGGTCGCAGTGGCGCAAGACAGCTCATTATGCACTTGTGATACAAGAGGGTGAGTCAATGGCAAATATCGGTAACTACAGGCCGGGGGCCACGTAGCGTGTGTGCGCAAGCATGGGATTGGATCTGGTAGGGTGGCCACCCCTCCCAGCATAATTGGAGCTCAGCATAGGCACATAACAACTAAAAGTCTCGACAAATGATAATAGGGATTATATTGACTTGTTTCATTTAATTATGTTGCTTAGTGGTTTTATCATTAACGCAGAATTACCTCCACAGTGAGCAGCTTCGGACTGAGGACTAAAAGTATGGTTGGTGGATCTCTTACCAACTAAGGTTTGGTGAATTGATAATAAATTGGACTTCCTTTTATTCTCTTGTGTTATAAATGTGGCTATGGGAAACGGTCAGAGACAGTGGGAATTTATTTTTACGTATTGTCGCATGCAATTAGAAGATAATTTCTTTTTTATGATTTATACATTTTCTAGACTTATTTACCGTGTTATGATTCATGCTCATGAATAGTATGTTTACAACATTTAACTTTTTTAGTAATACTCGGGCTAGTTAGAGCGGGTCGTTACAGTGGTCCATACATATCTTTGTACCATCAATAAAATACACTTACTTATATCATACATTTCTGGTGCTTAAGTTTGAAAACCAATAAGGGATCCCATCTTTGTAGTTTTATTAAACTCGACATGCAAGGAGTCAAGAAGAGAGGGAGAGTCCTATAGACTTGTGGTCCCAGCTCTAAGCGTATATACACATCTACGGTGAGCTCGGACTCCGAAACCAACATCGGAACCCACTACAATGTCAAATACTAACATTTCTATATTATGCATGCTCATGGTGTGCTCATATTATCAAAACATCCTAATAAAGAAAGCAGTGCTAACAAACCTATAACTAAACATTTGGCACAAAAATCGAGACATAATAAAAATAAATAATAAATAATAAATAAACAAGAAAATGCACTCATAGATAATTTGATAAATAATAAATACATAAACATGAACAATACTCTAATCATAAAATAAAAATATAATTATACTATATAAATATACGGGTAAACAAGAGTAAATATCAACATATACTAGTATTAGTATATATATAAATAAATACAGATATATATAATAATTATTTACTAAATAAATAAGTAAACAAACAAATATTTAATACTCATTAATCATAAATGTTAATAATAACATTGTCATAAAATACAAAAAAAATAATTAAATACAAATAGTTAATAATATACACAAAATGAACAAATAAATAAATAAATACATATAAATAAAATTTAGTAAATATAATAAGACTAATACCCATAAGTAAATATAATATTAATAATAACAAATAATCACTTAAACATTCGTCATATATGATAAACATATAATTAAATAATAATGAATAAATAAATAAATAAAAATAATCATAACATCTAATCATGCTAAATCATGTGAATATGCATTACAACTAATATAGATGTTCTTGAATTACCATAAATAGTGTAAGAACGGACGAAAATGGTCTGAAATGAACGGAAATGGACCGAACCGAGTGATCCAGACTAGATTGGGCTGAGTCAACATGGTCTGGGTTAAATAAACTGCTGGGCTGGATTGGCTAGGCTGATGGACGCAGACATGGACATGGGCGGGAGGAGTTGGGATGACCAGGTGAACATGAACTTGGGCAAGCGGACGCAAACACGAACTGGGTAAACAGGCCAGAAGGGGGCAGTGGTGCCTGTCGCCAAAAAACGCCGAGGCGGTATGGCAAGGGTCACTGCCAATCGGGATTGATAGAGGAGGTCAAGGTGGAGCTGCTGGTGGTGTCAACTGGCGGAGTCCCGCCACTGGGTGGCCGAAAAATAGCAAGAAATGGGGCAGATCGCCACTAGGTGTGGCGATGTCGCCGGCTACGATCATGGCCGCGGCGGAGGATGGTGTTGGTCCCAAACCATAGATCTCGGCGAGGGGAAGCCATCAGGGTGGTTGGCTTTGCCGGAGGACACTGGCCAGTGCCAAAAAATGGCCCAAACGGGTGGTGGCGGCAGTGAAAACTGATCATGAAAACATCGTCACCAGCGGCAATCGTAGCTTCGCCGGTGGCGATCACGGCTGTGGCAGTGGCACTGTCGAGGTGGTCACTGTTGTACCAATCTTGTGGCTGACGGCTAGACAGAGATTCACCAATGGTTTGCCGAAGTGGCGGCAATGTTAACACAGTGAAATTATGGAAGATCGTGGAAGATCTGGGAAAATAATATGGTTAAGCTAGGGCTGACGTGGACGGCTCAGATCATGCCATGTGGCACTATTTGGACGTTCGACAACTCATGGTCTAGTGGTGCTCACCTATGGGTATATGATATATGCATAAGGACAAAATACTCAGATTGAGACTAATCTGAATTTGAAACTAACTTGAGTACTGAAATTAACTCTATAGGTGGGAATTAAGGCAAGATGGGTAACTAGGCATCGAAACCCAAAACGCAATCGAGTTGGGTCTATAGGACACAATCCGATGGTCTGAAATCCATATGATGCATGGAATGAGATGATCATGAAAGTCCCAAACAGATACTAAACGCTACAACGACATAGTTCTAGGCCTAAAATCCTAGCTAACTCATAAAAACCATATCTATACCTCGTGTATACACTGTTAACTCATGCTTTACTATATCATAACTGAAACTATCATATGCATGTCTGGTATACTCAACCTCCATAATATGCTCATTTGGCTATTTAGGCCTCATACTCATATTCAGAACGTTGTTTTGGCTCAAGCTAGCTATAATCGACTCAAGGCTACCCGAACTGGACAAAACTAAAATCGAGTAAAACCCTAAGCCGAAACTAGGGTTTTACATAGATAACCCTAAACAAGATCAGTTAAAACCTTGTTGTGAAAAATGTGGAATAGTCAATCCATGTAATTTAAACTAGGAAGAGATAAGTTTTTCTCCAATTAGTTTATCTTAATATGAATATGTGTATTTATTTAAAATGAAAAAAAATCTTTCTAAATAATTATTTAATTCGGATGTGATCAGTATCATAGTTCTTAACCTTGTTAAGTTATGAATTATAAATGATCAAGATCCTTTGAGATTTTGGAATATTGATAACCCTTTGTGTGACTAAGATTTGAGTAAGTACTTTTCTTTGCATATGGAGGAATTATCCAAAACATGATTAATTCATTTTAGTAAATCTCCTCATAAATCTCAAGATTTTATAGTTATGAATCATACAGAATTCCTTCATGGAAAATCATGTATGGTCATTGACTATAGAAGATTGAATGATAATATCGGAGATAATGCGTATAATGTCCCAAATCATGAATATCTCCTTAGTCATATCCAAAATGCTAAATACTTTTGCCAATTTCACCGTAAATCTAGTTTTCATTAAATCAAGGTGAATGAACCTTCAATACATTGCACTGCATTTACTAATCTACTTGGTCATTATGAATGACTCATAATACCCTTTGGAATAAAAAAAGCACCTGCAATATTTTAAAGATAAATGACTAATATTTTTCACAAATATAATTCATATGTCCTTGTTTACATCAATGATGTTTTATTTTTTTCTAATACATTATCAGAACATATATCTCATTTAAGGTTTATCCTTAATGAATTCAAAATTCATGGCTTAATAATAAATAAGAAAATTATGGAAGTATTCAAAGATAAGATTAACTTATTGGGCTTTGAATTAGGCAATAATTGTGCACAACTACAAAATAATATTGTTAAGAAAATTCTTGAATTTCCTAACATTTATGCTGGTAACAAAAAGGAACTTCAGTGATTTCTAGGCAAGGTCAATTATGGTAGAAATTTAATTCCTAATATAGGCAAAATCCTTGGTTTGTTATATACTAAGGTTTCACGTAAGTGTACGGCTAAATTCAATAATCAACATGACAAGCTTGTTTTAGAAGTTACAAGATTGATATCTAATCTTCAACCTACGAGACTACCTTTAACAAGTGAATATCAAATTATTAAATCAGATGCCTAACAAGATGGTTGGGGAGCTATTTCAAATTATGTGTTTAGCCAGACCTAAGTAGTGAACATTTCTATGTTAATAGTTTGAGGACTTATAAGATGGATATGAGATTATGATTTCAGTAGATGCCAACATAGATCTCACAGGCATGTCATGATAAGTTTAGAGGCACTTCTTCGCTTTTACTTTGTCAAAGATTTAGACGACTTCTGAGTGTACACATGCTCGATTATTTAAGGTTGAGTTATATGGTGACCAGAAGTACCTAGAACTTTGGCAACTACATTGTAATACTTGCCCCCCTTTCGCATTTCACTACATTAGTTCTTCCTTGGTACTTGGTGCACATTGTGGATAGAGTCATCAGAGATGACACCAGTAGGGAGCTTGGAGTATGGAGATACTTAAATAGTTTTGTCGCATATGATCATGGACTATCGAGTGCTTTAAACAATTCCATTAGGAATATTTTGAGGTCTACAGTAGGGAATGTAGACCTTTAGACAGATCCTTGTGGATGAAGGATGTGGTTATGATAGTGGAGCCACTAAGGTACTTGGAGCATAGATGAAAGTTTGGATAGATGACTTGAGATGGACTGCTTTGAGGAGATAGTAGTGGATGAAGATGAGTAGCGAGGTGAATCTAGAGTCCCATGGACACTTCACCACCTCCCCTTCTTCCTCTAGTGTATGTTTGTCTTAATAGTATTATTGGCCACTCTTCAACAGATAGTTGCATGAACACATTGAAAATGAGCAAGATTACATTCAACGGTAGAATAGATGGTTGACCGGATGTCACTTGATTTGCCAGGGCCAGATCAGTGATGGCTATTGAGAACCAATCAATGTTTATAAGAGCAATGACCCTAGATTTTAAGGAGATACATGTAGGCTCAGCATTGGATCACCATTGTATGTGTCACCACTATGATCTAGACACCCTTCGGATCAGGCACACATGGTTGGATAGCCTAAGTCGAGTTGATAACATCTACCACTAGGAAGACAAACACATGGAGATGAACATGCCAGAGACAGTAAAGGGTTCATGACGTACATGATCAAGATCAGGCTTCAGCACCTAGATAGCACAACTGCCGTTTGAGTAGCACAACCACCTTTGAGTTGCACAACCACCATCCGATTAGCACAACCGCCATCTGTGATGCACTACCATTGACCGAATGCACACTACTATCGACCGTAATGCATTACCACCGTCTGTATTGCACTACCACCGTCCACACGAGCAATTATAATAAGAGCAAGGGCCAACCAGTTACCTCACCCTACAGGAGGGCAACTACTTGAGGATGTTCTTAGCTCTGCATAGAGAATGCATGTCACACAACATTGAGAACAAAGTTGGGTCAAAGATTGAGGATAAGATACAGCTATGGTAATATTAACCAGACAAAGGAAAGTTAGGTGCACTAGAGTTATTTAGATGTGATGGCACATGATAAACTTCACCAGCCATCTTGCATATCATCACCTCGACCTGACATTCTTGGGTCACATGTGTATTGAAAGATAGTCTTACTAATAGTCTTATGGGGATCATCAGATAGTGTTAGTGAGTCTTCTAGGGATGTATATCGACAGAGTACGAGATGTATATTGGCTATTCCATAGGCTAACCACTTATGGCGGAGTAAAATCATGATGATCTTAGAGACATGACCATGGACCTACCCATATTTTTGAGCAATGTAATATCCTATAGAGAGTTTTTCCATTACCCTTACGACTCATACGAAGATACTCACACCACTACAGATAAAATGTTGTACATACGTAGTAAGATTTTCTCATGCCAATGTACTATCCAGCACACCTAATGTCAAACCACGTGAAGATAAGACACTTCAAACTTAGAGTCACAGAGCAGTGTGACCAGTTTTTCATAAGAGATCCATTCACTTGTCATGTGGCAAGGGATGTCAGATAGAGCAAAGCCTCTACCTGAGTATGTTCACACTCACCTTTCTAGATATATTAGTCATGTAATGACCTGTTATTTTTCACAATATTGTGGGCCAAGCTGGCTAGGCATTACTCGAAATTATACCAAACCAACCCTGTAATGACCAGCCCTAACCGGTCCAGGCATTACTTATATGTTACATGATTTCTATTAAAACAATAAGTATGACTTATTCAAAGTAAACTATGGTTATTCAAGACATACTAATAATAGTTCCACAGTCTTGGTTCGTTTCTCAAAGCCACATGTATAACACAAGAAAATAAAAGCAAGTCTCATTTATTATCCATTCTCCTACCCTAAGTTCGTCAAAGAACCACCAACCATACTTTCATTCTTCCTTAAGTGAGCTGAAATCAAACAATCTTGATTAACCTACATACCCATGTCGGGATCAAGCTCAATGTAGTTCTATAGGTTCTCAGGTCATTCTGAGATTAAAAGTTTGTGTCCCAGTTCATTCTAAGATTAGGTGGTCTCCCAGGTCATTCTGAGATTAGTCATTATTGGCTGTCAGGTCCATTCTGACATGTCCATTATTGGCTGTTAGGTCCATTCTAACATATCCATTTTTTGCTATCAGGTCTATTCTGACATGTCCATTCTTGGCTGTCAGGTCCATTATGACATGTCCATTATTGACTGCCAAGTCCATTCTGACATGTCCACTATTGGCTGTTAGGTCTATTATGACATGTCCATTATTGGCTATCAGGTCCATTCTAACATATCCATTATTGGCTGTCAAGTCCATTCTGACATATCCATTATTGGCTGTCATGTCCATTCTGACATGTCTATTAAGAAAACAACTAACCAATTCAAAGAATCCCAACAATTCTTGCCAATCGAAGGATGAAGCAAAGCAGCACACCCACAACAAAACAAATACTCGACCCCAAACACTCATAGCAGTTCATACCAAGCAATCGACAAGAACCACATGCATAAGGCGGTAGGGATCTAGCAACTTAGCAGGGCATCTCCAACAAACCTTGCATGCCAAAATCCTAAAGGAAACAAATAAGATGTGGGACGAAATACTCACGCGGAAATGGGGAGGTCGCTTGGGACGGAGAGGAGGCAAGAAGAATTCGACAGCTAGGAAAAAGTTTTTTTTCCCCCTCAACGATCCCCTCCTCCTGCATATATATACACTTCAACTGTTCCCTCCATTAAATTCTCATCCCCGATCATCCATAGGCATTTCCTAGGTTGAACGAGCCCCTTCATTAAGTTCTCACACCCCATCATCCATTCATACATAGGTATTTTCTATGTGACCTTAAGTCGAACCATTACCTGTCGACTTGATAACCAACCATATTGGTTCATCGATATTTATTTCATAATATTTAGGTTTGAGTCATGTAATAAAAATCATGGTTTTTACAATCTCCCCAACTTAGAGATATTTCGTTCCTGAAATATTATAACAGCAAGATGATAAGCATGATTAATTATATCTTCGGGATCTCAGGCTGCTCCTGTTGTTGCTTTGGAGGCTGACGATAGTCTTTTATCATGTGTCCCGTCCTGCCGCAATTGTAGCACCGACGGGGCTCATTGCATTGCCTGGAATGCATCTTGGTGTAATTTTTACATCGTCTATACAGAATCTCCTCAAACTTCCTTTTGAGGTTTCCATCTATGTTCCCTTCGTAGTTCTGCTGCTGTTGTTCTGTGGATCCATTTGAGCTACCCCCATGGTTGGCATGCTTGTGTTGCGTGGTAGTCTTCCCCTGTTTCTGTGAACGATCATGCTCAAATACCAACTCATGAGTCGTGGCTACATCGGTCACCTCGGTTATAGTGCCCCTTGATGCCATAGCAACCCTACTCCTCAATTCAGGTGTCAACCCCCAGAAGAATTTATCTGCCCTAGCCTTGTCAGATGCCAGAATCCCAGGTGCAAAGCGTTCCAACTGCAAGAATTTCTTGGCATATTCCCACACCGAATCATCCTTCTGAGCTAGGTCGGTGAACTCTAGTGCTTTCTTTTGGACAACAGGCACTGGAAAATATTGTCCAATGAAAACGGCCCCAAACTCCGCCCACTTGATGTAAGAAATCTCACGCGATGGAATGTAGTGTTTTCCATGGATTTCCACCAGTAAGATGCTTCCTCCTGAAGCATGTATGTTGCCAACCTCACTTGGTGGCGGTGTGGCACACATAGAGCCCTAAAAGCTTTTTTGGTAATGTCTATCTAGCTTTCGGCCTTCATTGGATCAGTCCCTCCACTGAATACCTCACTTCCATTCTTCCAAAACTTTTCCAAAGTGTAGCGATCATTGTCCTCAACAGCTGGTGGCACCACTTGTCAGACTACCGGTGGCACTGGGTTTGGTAGCTCCCCTCGTTCGCCTAGGTCAGCTAACCCTGCCCACCCTTGGGCACTTCCCTGACCACCATCCGGGGTGATTCTGGGATCCGCTGCTGAGTTTGAGGCTCCATTCCCTGTTACCACTCTCGGTAGCCGCTGAACAATATTTTGAATCACAGATTTTGTATTTTTTGAATCCTGTACTAGTTCCTGTATGGCCGTTAGGATCTGGGCCAATACATTCTATGTGTTCAGACTTGATGGGGTAGATCGGGTAGTCTGTCTACGAGTGCCTGCCATCTGAAACATCGAACCATCATGGTTCATTTATACATTCTTGTTTCACTTTTGACTTAGGTTTATTAGCAAAGAACTTTGTTAATTAATAACATAACACAGTGGAAAAAGATAATTACTAGACTTTTCAACAAGGTACTTTCTA